>RJWJ010017898.1:0-32345 GCA_004363605.1 Indri indri
AAAAAAAAGAAATCAGGGAAGGAAATGGATTTAAACTAGTCTTCTCACTGCTTCAAGGAGAAAAATAATACAAATAATTAAAAATAAAAATAAAAAAATGTATATAAAATTATAATTTTATGTTAAAGGTAAGTATTAGAAAAACTAAAAAGAGATTAAATACCCTCCAAATATTATAAGGAGCACACACATACATACAAGACAATAAAACGATAAAAAATAAAAAATTCCCCAGATTTGTTATTACAAAAGATTAAAATAAAAAAAGAATTAATAAAATAATATGTCTATTAAGACAAAATGTGTGCCTTATCAATACATGTAAATAAGATAAGCATCATCTATTGAAAAATACAAAGGATGATTATAAGCAAAATAAAAACCTATGCTATATATAACACATCAGAAAATATGACTTCATAATTTAAACATGCCAAGATAGGAAAATAAACCAGTAAAATAAAACATAAATGAAAGGAAAGTCTTCATGCAATGTTTCAAATAGTTGAATTGAAGTGAAAAGTAAAATTACATCATCGAGCAATTGACTATAATAAACACAATATCTCAGACTTTCTATGACCTAAAGTAAGCAGGACAGATACAGGAGAAGAGCCATTGTGACCACATGACAAACTCTGCATGAGACTCTGCATTAACTTGTGAACTAGAAAGAGCTCTATGAGTTCTTTTCAGTAGCTCAGGAAACAAAAAAGAAGCTTACTTCTGCCTGTGGCTCAAGGGGGAAAAGTAGCTACAGGAAATTGAAAAACCAGGATTATGGTGGGTGCAATGTTGAGATACGATTCAAAAGCTCCTTCGTGGTATGTGATTTTCTAGGAGAGAAGTTAATATTAAAGTGATATGGGGCCAATTAAAATACAAGGCAAACCAACCAAAGCAAATGAATGATGAATATGTAGGAACAATTTGACAGAATGGACAACATTTAAATTCCATGTATCAACCAGTGCCTATGGATGACAAGTTCACATTAGAGAGATTCGAAGCACATTGAAAAACAAATCACTGTGAAGATTAATCTACTAGACACTATGTACTTTATACAATTACTTATGTAAATATAATGAAAATGGATAGATGATCTATGCCAGGGTGGGGAACCTTTTCACGTCTGAAGGCCACATTAATTTAGCTGCAATCAAATGAGGCCACATTCAAAAAACTTCAATTAGATATACTTAAAATGTACATTAATGTGTAAAAATCTAACTAATATACACTTAATAGTTTCAAAAAAATGAAAACTATTTGTTAATTTTAAAGTTAACTAACCTTTTAAGGACTTTGCTGTGTCTGCTTTTTGTTGGAACGCATTTGTATATTTGGTTGCAGCATGGAGGTCTGCAGTTTTGGTTGATCTTCTAGATGGGTATTAGTCATCTATGACCTTAAGGGAATCTTGATTTGGGTTAGGTAGGAGAATGTAGATTTTCAGCAATAAGTGGTTGAAAAGCAAGAAGACATTTTTAGGGCACGTTTCCGAAGGTGTGGGTATTCTACTGCATTTTTCCACATTTCAATTGGATCTTTCATTGAACGATGACTTTAAAATGTCGTCTACTGAGAGCTCAATCAATTTTATATGTATTTCTTTAGGTGCCTTGTGATATCAACTAGGTGAGCCTGAAATGCTAATCTGAGTATGATGTTATGATTCTCAAAGTCAGTGAACCTTTCATTGTATTCTGCAATTAATAGGTCTATAACAGCTGTATCTTCTTAAAATGATTCACATATATCATCCTCTCATCAATGACCTTTGCTAACTGGGGAAAATGTTCATCTGAAATCTCTTTTTGAACAAATGTTTTGAAAAAAGATAGCTTTTTTCCAAAATGCTTGCATTTTTGGCCACATGTAATACGTATAGACTTAGTTTTACCTTGCAAATAAATATTCAAGTCATTTTGAATGGACATGATATCACACAGAAATGCTGCATTTCTATGTAAATCTATCGATAATTCACATTGCTGATTCTGTTCTCCATAAAATTTAACTATCTGTTCTCGCAGAGATAAAATTTTGGCTAACACCTATCCCTGTGATAGCCAACACACTTTAGAATGATACAGCAAATCCACACTGAATACCTCAACAATTCAACTTAACATGTTGCAAATGCAACATGACTATGCCATGTTGCATTTGCACAAATATAGATAACAATACTTATAACTTGTTGCAAAGTGTAACTTAAAATAGTAGCTTTAGAACAGAGATTTTCCTGATGCAAGATACAATGAAAATAAGTGGCAGCATCTGGATCTGTTCATACTTTTTTATCTGTGCAATAAATCCTTCATGTTTTCCAGTCATGGAAGGTGCACCATCTGTACATACACTTACTAAATTTACCAAATTCTGTGCAACTTCACAACATTTATCTTGATAGTTGTTGAAGTTACATATTCCCCATGTTGTGTTTGCAAGAGTGTCAGAAGCAAGCAACTCATTGCAGCAAAGGAAATCTTCTATTATGACCTGAATGAAGTATAAAACCTGTGCTGAGTCAGCAATATCACTTGATTCATGCAAAGCAGTAATATATATTTTTCTTTGGAAGTATTGCATGAAGTTTTTCTGTTGCATTGAAGGCTAATTTCATGCTGCCAATAAGTTATGGTTCTCCTTGAAAGAGACAGTTGTTTGTACTTTGAAACATTATTGAGGTCTAAGCCTCCTACAACTTTGACAATGCATTCTTTCACAATTTCTATCAATACATCACTGAATGGCTTCCCTTTTTTCCTGAGTATATAAGCTACTTTACAAGTTGCTTCAGTGGCATTATATCCACATCTTATTGCTCCTTGAAAAAATTCTTTGCTTTTGATTTTAATATTTTAATTCCTGCAAGACAAACTTTTGTGTCTCTCCTTCTAATTTAAAATATATTTGGTCCTTATGAGTGTTATAATGTCGATCACCACTGAATTTCTCTAACATTGATATTGCAGTATCACCAAGCAAGCAAATCATCTTATCTTTAGCAGAAACAAGATAATACTGCAATTTCCAATCCACATTAAAAAATCAATTTTCTTCCTTCAGCATTCTCTTGGTCTTCTTTGACATGATGGGCTATTAAACAGACAGAATTAATTTTTTCTTGCTGACTTTCCTGAGTTATATATAGATTATAGCTATCAGCCCTTCATCAGATGTGTAACATGCGGATATTTTCTCCCATTCTGTAGGTTGTCTGTTTGCTCTGGTGATAGTTTTCTTGGCTATGCAGAAGCTTTTTAATTTGATCAGGGCCCATTTATTTATTTTTATCATTCCTGTGATTGTGTTTGGGGTCTTCTTCATAAATTCTTTTCCTGGGCCAATGTCTATAAGTGTTTTTCCAACATTTTCTTCTAGAATTCTAATAGTTTCACACATTAGGTTTAAGTCTGTTACCCACCGTGAGTTGATTTTTGTGAGAGGTGAAAGGTGTGGATCCTGGTTCAGTCTTCTACATGTGGCTATCCAGTTTTCCCAGCAGCATTTATTGAATAAGGATTCTTTTCCCCAGTGTAAGTTTTTGTCTGCTTTGTGGAAGATTAGATGGCTATATGAGGATGGTTTTATATCTGGGTTCTCAGTCCTGTTTCATTTGTCTATGTCTCTCTTCATGTTCCAGTATCATGCTGTTTTAGTCACTACAGCCTTGTTGTATTAGCTTGAAGTCTGGTAAATTGTTGTCTCGAAATTTGTTCTTTTTGTTTAAGATTGATTTTGCTATACAGGGTATTCTCTGGTTCCATAAGAAGCATAGAATTAATTTTTCTAGATCTACAAAAAATGAAGCTGGTGTTTTAATAGGGATTGCACTGAATCTGTAGATCACTTTGGGTAGTACAGACATTTTAACAATGTTGATTCTGTTGACCCATGAGCATGGTATGGTTTTCCACTTGTGCATTTCCTCTGCTATTTTTTTCCCCAGTGTTTCATGGTTCTCCCTGTACAGGTCTTTTACCTCCTTAGTTAAGTATATTCCTAGGTATTTTATTTTCTTTGTTGCTATTGTGAAGGTTATTGAGTCTTTGATTTGGTTCTCAATTTGACTGTTGTTGGCATACAGGAATGCTGCTGATTTATGTACATTGATTTTGTAACCTGAGACTTTGCTGAATTTGTTTATCAGTTCCAGTAGTCTCATGGCAGAATGATTGGGGTTTTCTAGATATAAGATCATATCATCAGCAAAGAGCGATACTTTGACCTCTTCTGCCCCCATTTGGATGCCCTTGATTTCATTCTCTTGTCTGATTGCTCTGTCTAGGACTTCCAGCACTATGTTGAATAAAAGTGGTGATAGAGGGCAACCTTATCTGGTTCCAGTTCTAAGTGAGAGTGCTTTCATTTTTTCCCCATTTAGTATGCTGTTGGCTGTGGGTTTGTTATATATGACTTGGGTCATTTTTAGGTAAGTCCCATCTATGCCTATTTGGTTAAGCATTCTTACCATAAATGGTGCTGAATTTTGTCAAATGCTTTTTCTGTGTCTATTGAGAGGATCATATGGTCTTTTTTTTTTTTTTTTGCTTTGCTTTATGTGCTCATTTACGTTTATAGATTTGCATATGTTGAATCATCCCTGCATTTCTGGGATGAAGCCCACTCAGTCATGATGGATTATTTTTTTGATAAGCACCTGAATTCATTTTGCAGAATTTTGTTGAGAATTTTTGCATCTATATTCATAAGGGATTTTGGTCTGTCATTTTCTTTATTTTTGCATCCTTTCCTGGTTTTGGTATCAGGGTGATGTTGGCTTCATAAAACGTGTTGGGGAGGATTCCTTTCTTCTTGATGTTGTGGAATAATTTCTGCAGTATAATCACTAGTTCAAAATCTGTGGGACACAGCTAAAGAAATCCTAAGAGGAAAATTTATATCTATAAATACCTACCTCCAAAAGACAGAAAGATCACAATTAAATAATCTAATGGATCATCTAAAAGAACTGGAAAAGGATGTGCAAGCCAATCCCAATCCCAAACTCAGTAGAAGAAAAGAAATAACAAAGAAATAACTTGTGTCTCCTTTATCATTTAGTTCAAAGAATCTTTTTATTTCCATCTTGATTTTCTCCTTATCACAGTAATCATTCACCAGGAAGTTATTTAGTTTTCATGACTATGTGTAGAGATGATTGTTTCTGTTGGCATTGATTTCTAATTTTATTCCACTGTTTTCTGAGAGGATACATGTTATAATTCCTATTTTTATTAATATTTTGAGATAGGTTTTGTGATCTAGAATGTGGTCAATAGTAGAGAATGTCCCATGAGCTGATGGGAAGAACACATACTCAGTGGTTTTGGGGAAGAATGTTCTGTAAATGTCTGTTAGGCCCATTTGCTCTAGAGCTAAGATTAAGTACATTGTTCATATCTTTATTAACTGTTTAGAGGATCTTTCCTGTTCTGTCAGAGAGGTGTTGAATTCTCTGACTGTGACAGTGCTGCTATCATTTTGTTTAGATAAAATTTATCTAAACATTTATCATTTTGTTTGGATAAAATATGATTTGCTTTATGAATCTGGGCTCACTTGTGTTAGATGTGTAAATATTTAGAATTGCTATGTTTTCAGGTTGAATTGTTCCTTTTACCATTGTGTAATGACCATCTTTGTCTTTCATTACTTTTATTGATTTGAAGTCTATGTTATCTGATATGAGAATTGCTACACCAGCTTTCCTTTGGTTTCCATTTGCAGGGAATTTTGTTTTCCACCCCTTTATCTTGAGTCTGAATTAGTCCTTATGGGTTAGATGTGTTTCCAGGAGACAGAAGAACTTGGCTTGTATTTTCTTTTTCCATTCAGCCAGTCTATGTCTCATGAGTGGGAGCTTCAATCCATTGACATTTATTGAAAGAATTGGTAAGTGGGGTGGATTTCTGTTCTTCCTGTTGAGTAAAATTTTATTCCTCTCTTTTATCTCTTGAGTCACTGTGGTGACTGTGCTTAGACCTTTAGTTTTGGGGGGTTTTACACAGGTGTGTGTTTACTGTTCTGATTCATGTGTAGTGCAGGTCTGAGTATTTTCTGCAGGCCCTATCTGATCTTGTCAAATTCCCTCAACATTTGGTTATCTAGAAAAGACTTAGTTTCTCAATCAAATATGAAAATTAGATTTGAAGGTTACAAAATTCTTGGCTGGCAGTTGTTTAAGAAAATTGAAGATGTGTGTTCACTCCCTTCTAGCTTATAAGGTTTCTGCTGAGAATTCTGCTGTTATCCTGATTGGTTTTCCCTTGTAGATCTGTTGTTGCTTGCATCTAGCTTCTTGTCGACTTTTCTTTTTCACTTTGATTTGGCCAGATTGAATACTATGTGTCTTGGAGATATTCTATTTGCTATGAATCTTCCCAGAGTTCCCATGACTGTCTTGTTTCTGGTTGTCTTGATCTCTGGCAATACTAGGGATGTTTTCCACAAAAATTCCCCCAAATAGACTTCCCATGCTTCCGACTTTTTTCTTCTCCCTCAGAAATACCTATAATTCACACGTTTGTTCACTTTACATTGTCCCATATCTTTGTCAGTGATTGCTCTGCCCTTGTTGTTCTCTTCTCTGCCTCTTTAAATGATTGGATTGGTTCAAGAACCTTGTCTTTAAGCTCTGAAATTCTTTCTTCGCTTTGGTTCAATCTGCTACTTAAACTTTCTGCTCTGTTTTGAAAATCCCTGAAAGATTCTTCCATTTCTTCAAGTTCTGTTATATCCTTCCTAATTTTGTCAAGCTCTGTAGTGACTTTTTCATCAATTTCCTGAACTATTTTGTGGGCTTCTTTTTTGTTGGTTTTCAATTCCTTCTTTAATTCCATTTGTCTTATTTGTCATCCATATTTTCAATTCCATTTCTGGCATATCAACAATTTCCTTGTAGTTGGAGTTCACTGCTATAGCTCCATTTGTGATCCCTTTGAGGTATTTATCTGTTTAGATTTCTCCTGTTGCCATTGTTCTTTTGATATTTTCTCTCATCTGAACCCTCTTTTCTGTGTTCCAGGTTATTAGGTTTGCAGGACTCCTGTTCCTTTCTATGAAATGTCCAGATAGTCATAGGATGTTCAATTTGGGAGATGGGTGACACTCTCTTCACTGAGGCTGGTGTTGTGGGGATTGCTCTACCGAGGGTCTCCCCACAGAGGTAACTGCAGCAGTTAGATAAGGTTGTCATGGGTTCTTGGGTTGTGGGCAATTGCTCTAAGCAGGCAGTTTGCTGGCGGCTTCAGGCTTGGGGGTCCCTGGCAGGGTGTTGGACTTTGCAGCAGCTCATCCAGCTCCACTTTGGTGTCGGATGCTCTCAGTGGGGTCCTGGGGTCCAAGTGTAACACTGGAGACTTAGGGATGGTGTCTCAAGCCTGGCGGGATTTCTGGAAGCACAGGGGTGGAGCCTCAGGCTCTGGCATGACAGCCTCAGAGCTGGGACTAGGAAGGAGCCAGAAGTGGAATCCATGAGCAAGTCCTCTGAACCAAAAGTGGTTCAGTGGCTGTGCAGATGGCAGGTGATCCCACCCCAAGGGTGGGGTCAGAGCCAAGTAGGCAGGAGGCAATCAGGGCCCAAAGGATGGAGTTGGGGCAAAAAAGCAGTGGCTGCTCCACAGGCGACGGGGTCCCACTAATGCCAAGTCAAGTGGGCTGTTGTTGGCTCCAGTGGCCCAGAGACTGAGGGGCTCTCCATGCTCCTCTCAGAGCCTGCCAAAATGGCCACCCCAATCATCTCAGTTCACAGCCTGCTGCACACCTGCATAAAAGCCCCTGAGCCACGACTGGGGTGGAGCAAGAACAAAGCCTCTGAGTAGGGACTCCAAGTCAGAAGCAGGCGCCATGTAGATAGTGGGCCAATCCCACCTGGAGGATGCGGTCAGGACCAGGCAGGCGGTAGATGGCTGGGGCCTGGAGGGCAGATTTGGAGACGAGCAAGCTGCAGGCTGCTTCTTAGGTACAAGGGTCCCATGGATGTCAGGTCAAATGGGCAGAGGTTGCAGTGCTCCACACTCCAGTCAGGACCTGTAGACGTAGTCACCTGAGGTCTGTGAGGGTGGAATCTGTTGCACCCGGGAGTGAGAGCCTCTTAGTCTGGACTGGGGTGGAGCCGGAAGCAAATCCAGTATTGCATTTTCTAACTTCAAAGTTAATAGATATATATTTCTTTCAAGGTTTTCCTTGTAAATAATTAAAATTGATTTGACATACATTTCTTTTTAATCAAGATTTATTATGACTTTATTAGGAAGTTAATATTTTCACAATTTACTTCCTGGTGTGCCACAAATTTTATATTATCTATTATTTGCCATTTCTAATGGTGAAGAAATTTTCTGCTACCAGGATTAATACTTCAATATTTAGTTATCATCTCCCTTCTTCCTATTCCTGGTAGTAGATAAGCTTGTTTAAGACATTAAACAGGGAGATCAAGGATAAAAGTGGTAGTGAAAACTTTTAATTTCTTAAATTTCAGTTACTTTGTTGATAAATCTGGCCTCTTTGGTAGCTCATGTCTTCTACATAATCGGTTAGTGTTCAGCGCCATTGTAGATCACATAGCTATCACTTTCACTTATATTTTCTAGTCTTAGGATCCGATTGAAAAAGGAAGACATTTGAAATCATATCTGCATACAAATATATGACTCAATATTGGATTTTGCCAGTCTGTGTCTGCACATGTCTATGTTTTCATGTGTCTGTGTGTAAATTTCAGTTAAAGCAATGGTTTATGGAGTATACATTTTAGTATGTCAAGGTTATTATTTTTTATTTCAGAAGTCCTTCCTCTCAGAAATATATTGTTTGAAGTAAATTTTTATTAGACTATAATATCTAACTAAATACACAAATCATAAATGTAAAGCTATACAAATTTTCTAAAGGAAATTGTATGTACATAACAATATCAGAAACAAGATCATAAAACAAAATTGCCAGTGCCTAGAATCACCCTCACGTTTGTTCCTAGTCACTAACCTCCTACTATTCCAACTTCTGACACCATGAATTATGGACTAAATGTTTGTGTCACCCCAAAATTTGTATGTTGAAATCATAACCCCTAATGTGATGGTATTAAGAGTTGGTGCCTTTAGGATCTAATTATGTCACAAGTGTACAGTCCCCATGAATGGTGCTATGGTCTCAATGTTGGTGTCCCACCAAAATTCATATATTGGAACCTAATATCCAATGTGATGGTACTAAGTGGTGGAACCTTCTAAGAAGTGATTAAGTCATGAGTGCTCCATCCTCATGAGTGACATTAGTTCCCTATAAAAGAGGTTGAAGGGAGCACATAGCATTTGTCCCTTCTGTTATGTGAAGACACAGCATTTGTCCTTTTCAGTATGTGAGGACACAGAAACAGTGTGCCATCCATGAGGAATAGGTCCTCATCAGACACAAATTTGCCAGCATTTTGATCTTGGATTTCTCACCTTCCAAAACTGTGAGAAATAAATCTTTTATTTATAAATTCCTCAGTCTAAGGCATTTTGTTATAGCAGCATGAATGGACGAAGACAAATAGAATTAGTGCCCTTAAAGGAAGAGAACCCACAGCTTGTTTTCTTCATTTTTGCTCTTTATCATGTGAGAATACAGCAAGAAGACAATCATCTGCAAACTAGGAAGAGGGCCCTCATACTCCAGAACCTCTAGAACCATAAGAAATAAAGTTTTGTTGCTTAAACCACACATTTTATGGTATTTTTGTGATAGCACCCCACTGGGAGGATTTCTCTTCAATGGAATTAAATTTAATTCAGTTGAATCAGTGTCCAATATATGATGCTGTTTCTCTGATCACCAGGATTCAGCAGTCCAGGTAGAAATCAGAATGATATCATTTATGATTACCCCTACTGATCCACCAGCAAAATTTATGCTTTCTGTTTGTATGACCTTATGCTCTGCTGGCCTAGAGGTCTTTGTTCTGGAGGGAAGAATGCTTCTATCTGGAGACGCAATTCCATTGAACTGGAAGTGAAGACTGCCACCTAGCCACTTTTGGCTCCTAATGCCTCTGAATCAACAGGCTAAGAAAGGAGTTATGTTATTGGCTGGGATAAATGATCCTGACTACCAAGAGGAAATTGGATTACTTCTCCACAATAAAGGTGAGGAAGAGTATGTGTGGAAAACAGGAGATCCCTTAGGGCATCTCTTATTATTACTGTGCCCTGTGATTAAGGTCAATGAAAAACTACAACGACACAGTATGGGCAGGACTATGATTGTCCCAAGCTCTTCTGGAATAAAGGTTTGGTCATCCTGACAGGTTAAGAAAAATCCAGTTGTGGTGCTTGCTGAAGGCAAAGGGAGTACAGAATGGGTTGTATAAGAAGGTAGTTATAATGACCATGTAACGAGTTAGGGAAAGGAGGACTATAATTGTAATAAGGATTAATTGTCACAGGTATTTCCTTCTTATTTTGTTATGAATACATTTATGTTTGTGTGTGTATATGTATTTATAAAGCAATTGTCTTTGATTTCTTTCCTCTCTTATTCTCTTATCATGTGATGTAAGATATATTGACCTTATATCTATGTTTAAGTATTTTTTTTTTTATTTTTACATCATAGCATTTAAGTTATAGGATTTCAGAAGAGTAAACATCACTGAAGGACTTTACCTCCTCTTCTAGGGAAGGAATCAATGCAGTTTTTGTTGTATTCAGAATAGTTGTCTCATAGTAGATGGACTATGATCATTTTATTTTCTTAATTTGGAGATTAAGTATGGCTTAAGAAGATATACAGATCTTCTTAGGTACCAAGTTGACAAAGTATGAACTTGTGATGGTTAAGTTTATGTGTCAACTTGACAGGGCTAAGGGATGCTCGAACACCTACTGAATCATTGTTCTGGGTGTTTCTGTAATGGTATTTCCGAAATATATTAGCATCTGCATTGGCGAACTGAGTAAAATTGATGTTCCTCCCAAATGTGTGTAGGCATCATCAAATCTGTTGAAGGCCTCAATACAACAAAAATGCAGAGGAAGAATGAATTCACCCTCTCTTTTTCAGACGGATATCCTAGCCTGTGGATTTCCCAGAGCACTTGGGCCTTTGGCTTTGGACCAGGACACATTTTGTCGTTGTTCTTGTTTTCGCTGTTGAGTTTTGATAGTATTTTATACATTCTGGATACGAGTCCTTTGTTGGATATGTGATTTACAAATATTTTCTCCCAGTCTGTAACTTGTTTTTTTCTTCCTCTTAACAGGGTCTTTTGCAGAGCAAAATTTTTAGATTTTGATAAAATCTAATTCACAGATTTGACCATTCTTATAGTTCCCTACTACTGTGTTCTGCTATGTGTAATCTGCTATAAAATCCATTTATTGAGTTCATGATTTCAGTTATTTTATTTTGCAAAATTTCCAATATAAAAAAAACAAAATTATAATATTCTAAAGAAATCATCCACATGTTTTTTCTTTTTTCTATTTTTCTTTGTCTTCTAACTACAATATCTGGAATACCTATATTACTTTTTTTCCTTGCTTTTGGTTATAGGGCTCTGTTTCATGGTAGGAGTAAGTTTTTGATGAATGCAAGACGTTAGTTGTACAAAATGTTAGAAGCTCCATGTGATATTATTTTCTTGCACACCTAGTTTCCAATTTCCTCTGCTAAGCAGAGAGAATGAAGCCTGTTCACTCTAATCTGAATATACATTGAGTAAAATAGAAGTTTTATTGCATTTTTGGTAAGGCTTGGTAGAATTCTAGTTTGACCTTGATGCCAGCATATAGACTTTCAACTGCAGTATGACAGAGTCTGGACCTTTCAACTAAGAAGTAGTATGATAACTGGCATTTCTTTCTAGGGCTGGTCCTGAGTTTTTCTTTTTTATCTCCTCAGAAAAAATACATTGCAGAAAACTTAACACCATGTTACAGAGGACTTAGGCTAGTCTTTTAACATCCTGCTAATTATAGCTTTAGAATTTTGCAAATTTTTTGAAGATCAACCCACATGAATGCAAGGCTGTTCTGCTATGACATTCTTACCGAGATTTTGTGCCTTAATACTTTCAATTTTCTGTGTAGGTTGTTGATACTAGCAAACACTTTGCTTCCATTGCTTGTATCTCTGTTTCTCAACAATAACTCTCTTCCTGAGAAAAGACTAGACTTTGAGCTTCTTGCCCTCCACCCATCAAGAGCAAAATCCTCAGGGGATTTCAACACCCACTGAATGAACTGGACAAATCTTCCACACGGAAAATAAGCAAAGAAATAATGGACTTAAACAGAGCTCGAGAATAAAAGGGTCTGACAGACCTCTACAGAATATCCCACCCAAATAAAGCCAAATAGACATTCTCTTCAGCCCATGGAACTTTTTCCAAAATTGATCACATACTAGGCCACAGACCAGACCTCAAAAAATTCAAAAAAAAAAAAAAAAAGAAGAAGAAGAAATTATACCGCGTATCTTCTCTGATCCTCGTGGTATACAATTACAGTTCAATTCCAACAGAAATACTCACCACCTCACAAACTCATGGAAATTAAACAATCTATTGTTGAATAACTGTTGGGTCAAGGAGGAAATACAGAGGGAGATCAAGAATTTCTTTGAACTAAATGATAATGGAGACACAAGTTATGAAAAACTATGGATACAGCAAAAACATTCCTGAGAGGAAAACTAGTAGCATTAAATGCTCACATCCAAAAACCAGAAAGCTCAAAATCAAAAAAACTAATAAACAGTCTCAAAGAATTGGAAGAGCAAATCAATTCCAAACCTAGTAGAAGAAAAGAAATAACTAAGATCAAAGCAGAACTAAATGAAATTGAGAACAAGAGAACTATATGAAAGATCAACAAAACCAAAAGCTGGTTTTTCAAAAAGATAAACAAAATTGACACCCCTCTTGTGAGATTGACAAGAATTTGAAGGGAAAGGACACTAATAAACTCAATTAGAAATGAAAAAGGAGAGGTCACAGCAGACATCATGGAAATACAAAACATTATTTTTGATTTCTATAAAAACTTATATGCCCAAAAACTACATAATGAGGACAAAATGGACAAATTCTTGGAAACATACAACCTCCCTAAATTCACCCAGGAGGTAATAGAATTTCTGAATAGATCAATCTCAAGCACAGAAATTGGAGCAGCAATTAAAAACCTTCCAAAACAGAAAAGTCCTACACCAGATGGCTACACTTCAGAGTTCTACTGAACATACAAAGAAGAACTCATACCTATATGACAGAAATTATTCCACAACATTAAGAAAGATGGCATCCTTCCTAACTCATTCTACAAAGCCAGTATCACCTTGATACCAAAGCCAGGAAAGGACACAACAAAAAAAGAAACCTACAGATCGATATCCCACATGTATATAGATGCAAAATCCTCAACAAAATTTTAGCAAATAAGATTCAGCAGCATATCAAAAAACAATTCACCATGACCAGGTGTGCTTTATTCCAGGGATGCAAGACTGGTTCAACATATGCAAATCTATAAATGCAATTCATGTCATAAATAAAAGCAAGAACAAATTCCATATGATTCTGTCAACAGATGCAGAAAAAGCATTTGACAAAGTCCACTACACCTATATGATAAAAACTCTTAACAAAATAGGCACAGACAGGTCATACCTTAAAATTATCAAGTCTATTTATGATAAACCCATGGTCGATATCATACTGAATGGGGAAAATTTGAAACCATTCCCACATAGAACCAGAAACAGACAAGGTTATTCACTATCTCCACTTCTATTCAACATAGTGCTAGAAGTCCTTGATGCAGCAATTAGACAAGAGAAGGGAATTAAGGAAGTCCAAATGGGGGCAGATGTTATTGAACTCAAGTTCTTTGCCGATGGCATGATATCTAGAAAACCCCAAGGATTCAATCAAGAGACTCCTACAACTGATAAATGAATTCAGTAAAGTCTCAGGTTACACAATTGATACATGCAAATCATAGTCATTCATATATGGCAATAACAGTCAAGCCGAAATTCAAATCAAAATCACAATACCTTTTACAATAGCTGCAAAGAAAATTAAATACCTAAGAATATATTTAATGAAAGATGCGAGAGACATATACAGGGAGATCTACAAAACACTAAGGAAAGAAATTGTAGAAGATACACACAAATGGAAAATTCTACTTTGCTCATGGATTCGTAGAATCAACATTGTTAAAATGTCCATACTACCTAAAGTGATCCACAGAATTAATGCAATCCCTACCAAAGTACCATCATCATTCTTTACAGATCTAGAAAAAAAAATCTACACTTTGTATGGAACCACAGACGACCTCATATAGCCAAAGCAATCTTAAGTAAAAAGAACAAACTGGCAGGTATCAGTCTACCAGACTACAAGGCTATAGTAAGTAAAACAGCATGGTACTGGCAAAAGAACAGAGACATAGACCTTTGGAACAGAACTGAGAATCCAGAGATGAAACCATCCACATATGGTAATCTAATCTTTGACAAAGCAGACAAAAATATACACTAGGGAAAGAATCTCTTTTCAATAAATGGTGCTGGGAAAACTGGATAGCTATATGTAGAAGAATGAAACTGGATCCCCACCTCTCACCTCTCACAAAAATCAATTCAATGGACAACAAACTTAAACCTAAGGCATAAAACCTTAAGAATTCTAGAAGAAGATGTTGGGAAGACCCTTTCAGACATTGGCCTAGGCAAAGAATGTTTGAAGAAGACACCCAAAGCAATCATAGCAGCTACAAAAATAAATAAATGAGAACTGATCAAATGAAAAAGCTTTTGCACAGCCAAGGAAACTATCATTAGAGCAAACAGACAGCCTACAGAATGGGAGAAAATATTTGCTCTCTACGCATCCGATAAAGGGCTGATAACAAGAATCTATCTAGAGCTTTAAAAAATCAATAACAAAAAGTCAAACAACCCTATCAATAAATGGGCAAAGGAAATCGACAGAAACTTTTCAGAAGAGTACGGAATAATGGCCAGCAAACACATAAAAAATGCTCAACATCTCTAATCATTAGAGAAATGCCAATCAAAACCACAATGAAATATCACCTAACCTCAGTGTGGCTGGCCTCTATCAAAAAAATCCCCAAACAACAAATGCTGGCGAGGATATGGAGAGACAGGAACACTGTTACACTCTTGGTGGTACTGCAAATTAGTGCAACCTCTGTGGAAAAGAATTTGGAGATACCTCAAAGAGCTAAAAAGAGAAATACCATTCTATCCAGCAATGGCACTATTAGGCATCTACGCAAAAGTGCAAAAGACATTCTATAATAAAGACATCTGCACCCGAATGTTTATGGCAGCACAATTCACTATCGCAAGGATATGGAAACAACCCAAGTGCCCATTGATTCATGAGTGGATTATTAAAATTTGGTATATGTATACAATGGAATATTACTCAGTTATAAGTAATGACAATGATCTAGCACCTCTTATATTTTCCTGGATAGATCTTGAGCTCATCCTCTGAAGTGAGGTATCACAAGAACGGAAGAATAGGCTCCACATGTACTCGCCATCAAATTGGCACTAACTGATCAACACTATGGTGCTCACACGGTAGTAATATTCTCCAGAGATTAGGGGGTTGGGGGGCATAAATTCACAACTAATGGACACGGTGAGCATTGTGGAGGGGAAGGGCATGCCTCTAATCCTCTCTTGGGTGAGGCAAAGTCATAAAATGTAACCAAAATGTTTGTACCCTCATAACATCCTGAAATAAAAATAAATAAATAAATAAAAGAGCAAAATCCTCCCGGGGTAAAAGCATCTACTCATTGTAAGGTCACGTCTCACTGTTTCTCCTCTTTCCAGAATTTTTTTTTAATTTTTTTATATCATGAATTGACAGGCACTTGGGTTGTTTCCACATCCTTGCAATACTGAATTGTGCTGCATAAACATTCGGGTGCAGATGTCTTTATTATAGAGTATCTTTTGCTCTTTTGCATAGATGCCTAATAGTGCTATTGCTGGATAGAATGCTATTTCTATTTTTAGCTCTTTGAGGTATCTCTGAATTATTTTCCACAGAGGTTGCTCTAACTTGCCATCCCGCCAGCAGTGTAAGAGTGTTCTTGTCTCTCCACATCCTCACCAGCATTTGTTGTTTTGGGATTTTTTTGATAGAGGCCAATCTCACTGGGGTTAGGTGATATCTCATTGTGGTTTTATTTGCATCATTAAACTGGATAGCTACACGCAGAAGAATGAAACTGGATCCCCACATCTCACCTCTCACAAAAATCAATTCAAGATGGATAACAGACTTAAACCTAAGGCATGAAACCTTAAGAATTCTAGAAGTAGATGTTGGGAAGACCCTTTCAGATATCGGCCTAGGCAAATAATTTTTTTTTTTTTTAGGCAAAGAATTTTTGAAGAAGACCCCCAAAGTAATCACTGCAGTAATAGAAATAAATACATGGGATTTGATCAAATTAAAAAGCTTTTGCACTGCCAAAGATACTATCATTAGATAGAATAGACAACCTATAGAATGGGAGAAAATATTTGCTCTTTAGCTTTGTTTTATGGTCAAGATTGTTTTGGCAAAGATTTTTTGTGGTTCCATATGAATTTTAGAACACTTTTGCTCTTTCTGTGAAAAAATGACATTGGAATTTTGAAAGTGATAGCATTGAATCTATTATGTATGTAACTTTAGGTAGTATGGACACTTTAACAATATTAATTCTTCTAATCTATGACCATAGGATAGCTTTCCATTTACTTGCATCTTCTTCAATTTCTTTCATTAGTGTTTAATAGTATTCAGTTTACAAACCTTTCAATTCCTTGGTAAAATTTACTTCTAAGTATTTTATTTTTTGACAGTATTTTAAGTGGGATTCTTTTCTTAATTTTCTTTTCAGAGAGTTCATTGTTAGTGTCTAGAAATGCTACTGATTTTTGTAAATTGATAATTTTATTCTGAAACTTTATTGAATTCCTTTATCAGGTTTTAGTGGAGTCTTTAGAATTGTCTATATGTAAGTACATTGTCAAATCCCAAAGATTCGAATACAGTAATCATTAGAATTAGTATATCAATTATATCTCTAGTATAAAAGTTAAAAGAAAAAAAACTATTGAAAACAAGTAAAGCCACAATATTTTGTTAAAAGATACATATGAAAAGATGTAAAGTGTTACATCAAGACATAAAACATGGAAAAAAATGAGTAAAAGTAAGGAATTTGTGCGTACCATCAAAATTCAGTGGTTATCCACATGAAATAGCTTATTGTAAGTATAACATATGTCATGCAAACTTCAGGGTAACCACAAAGCAAAAGCCTATAATAAATAGACAAAAGACAAAAATAAAAGTTCCAATGCATACCACTACAGAAGGCCATCAAACTACAACAGAAGAAAGCAAAAAAGTAAGAAAGGAAGAAAGTATTTACAAAACAACTAGAAAACAATTAACAAAATGGTTGTAGTAACTTCTTCTCTATCAATACTTACTTTAAATGTACATAATTAAATTCTCAAGTCAAAAGGCATAGAGTGGCTGAAGGCATAAAAACAAACAGCAACAACAAAAAACCAAAACAAGACCCATCTATTTGCTGCCTACAGAAGTCTCACTTCAAAGGACATTCATAGACTAAAAGTGAATTGATGAAAAAGATATGTCATGAAAATGTAAAACAAATGAGTTCAGAAGTAGCTATACTTATTTCATACAAAATACAATTTAGGTCAAAAATTATTTTAAAAAAGGGACAAAGAATGTATTACATAATGATAAAGGGCTGAATTTATGAAAAGCAAATAACAATTGTATTAAAATATGCACCAGACGTTGAAGCACCTAAACGTACAAAGTAAAAACTAAGAAATCTGAAAGGAGACATAGATGGCAACACAATAATAATAGGGGAATTCAATATACTACATTCAACATTGAACAGATCATCCAGACAGAAAATCAATAAGGACTTGAACTTTACTTTAGACAAAAGAGACCTAAAAAAACATATATGGAACACTCTGCCCAATACAACAGCATGTAAATTTCTCTCATGTGTACAAGGAACATTCTCCAGAAAAAAACATACACTTAAGCCACAAAACAAGTCTTAACGAATTGAAGTATAATAAAATCATGTCAAATATATTTTCCCACCACAGTGGTATGAAATTAGAAATTAATAACAGGAGGAATTATGTAAAATTAACAAATATGTGGAAATTAAACAATATGCTCCTGGACAACTATTGAGTCGAAGAATAAATTAAAGAGGAAATAAAAGTATCTTGAGACAAACAAAAATGGGAATACAAAACTTATTGGATAAATGCCTTCATCAAAAAAGAAGACAGATCTCAAATAAACAGCCTAACATTTCACCTCTAGTAACTAGAAAAAGAATAAACTAATCTCAAAGATAGCAGAAGGAAGGAAATAACAGTGATTGGAGCATAAATAAGTGCAATAAAGACTAGAAAGACAATAGAAATGATCAACAAAACTAAGAGCTGCTTTTTGAAAAGCTGAACAAAATTGAAAAACTCTTAGTGAGACTACAGAAAAAAAAGAGAGAAGATTCAAATAGATAAAATCAGAAATGAAAGGGGAGACATTACAGTTGATTATACAGAAATACAAGAATTATAAGAGATTATTATGAGTGACTATGGCAAAAAATTGGACAACCTAAAAGAAATGAATAAGTTCTTAGAAACATATACCAAGACTGAATCATAAAAAGATATGAAATTTGAACGGACCAAAAACAAATAAGAGATTGAATCAGCTATTAAAAGTCTCCCATAAAGGAAAAGCTCAGGTCCAGATGGCTTCATGGCTGAATTCTACCTAATATTAAAAGAACAATTAATACCAATCCTCAAACTCTTCCAAAAAGTTGAGGAGAAGAAAATATTTCTAAACTCATTTTATGAGGTCAGCATCATCCTGATACCAAAGCCAGACAAAGACACTACAAGAACAACAAAAGAAAGCTTCAAGCCAGTATTACTGCTGAACAAAGTTGCAAAAATCCACAGCAATATTTACAAGTTCCCTGACTTAAACTGCATGATAATCTCTGTGGATGCAAAAAAAGCATTTGACAAAATTCAAAATCATTTCATGATAAAACCTGTCAACAAATTAGGTATATAAGGAATATTCCTCAACACAATAAAGGCCATGTAAAACAAGATCACAGCTATCATCATACTTAATGATAAGAAGTTAAAGCCTTTTCCTCTAAAACCAGGAAGAAGACAAGTATGCCTGCTCTCACTACTTCTGTTCAACATAATACTGGAACTCTTAGCCAGAGCAATTAGGCAAGAGAAAGAAAGAAACAGCATCCAAATAGAAAAGGATAAAGTAAAATTGTCTCTGGTTTTTGCCAACTACATTGTTTTAATTGCAGGCAATGACATGATTTTAAATGTCAGTATTAGGCAAATATGGATTTCCTTGAAGTACAAAAAACCATGGAAACAAAGTACTTACTCACCATATTTTTCAAAGACTTAACAGGAATGCATGAGATGAAATTAATAAAACAAAAATAAAACTCAGGACCCCAAAATTTTGATAACAGTTAAGCAATAAAATTATCTACATCTATCCATTTTATTCACCTCCACTTCTCTGTCCCTTGTCCAAGGAGCCATCATCTCAGATCTAAATTATTTCAATAAACCTTTCTTTAGCTTCAATAAAGCTCTTAAAAGAGCTGTCTCTGCTTCCTCCCTTGTCATTCTACACAGATTATTTTTAAAACAGCTGGCCGCTAGTTTTGTTAAAATGTAGGCCAGAAAGTGGTTCTTTGTTGAAATTTTTCAATGTTTTCCCACTTCACTTAAAAACACAAAACAAAACAAAACAAACAAAAACCACCATCAAAAAAATAAATCATAGCTTTTAACCTCTCTGAATTTATTTCTTACTTTTTTCCTCCTGCTTTAACCACACTGGCTTCTTTTTTCTTTTCTTTTCTTTTTTTTTTTTTTCAGTTAAAAAAATATTCTGGGCATGCTTCCATCTCATAGTCTTTGCACTTGCTGTTTCCTCTGCCTGTAATATTCTCCCAGATATCCATATGGTTTACTTCCTTATCAGATTCTCATGTTTACTTAAATGCCACCTTTTCATTGAGGCTTTTCCTGGACACTCTACTGAAAAATTCCATCATTTCATCTTCTTTTTCTACTTTATTGTTTTCTAGAGCATTTACCCCATCTATCACATTTTATATTGTATCTATTTACTTTCTATCTGCCCTAATACAAGCTTCATAAGTATGTTTGGTGCACTTACATAAGTGAATATGTGACTGATATTTAGTAGACACTTAATACTACTAATTCATCCATTGAATGAATGAATCTCTTTTGTCCTCTCCAGTGCTAATATTCTGAAAGGTAATAACGTTATTCGTGATTTTGTTGTTATTGTTGCTGGAACCACTTTGTTCTGCATGAGTTTAAGTGTACTAACTAGTGGTGTGCTAGCATGTGCTTAACACCTAGATTTCTGGGAAAAATGCCCTGATTTTTAGCATTTGCTGAATTTCATGATGAAAATACTCCCACTATGAGCATGGGATTGAGATGAAATGCACACATTTGCCTGTGATGAGCTAGTGTGAGTCAACTGTAGCACTCTTGTATTAACTCATCTAATGTACTCAACCATAATGGGAGACAGATATTATTATTTTGGCTGTTTTTCAAATGAGAAAAGTAGCATACAGAGAAGTTAAGCATGCCTCCAAGTTTACATAGTTAGGAAGTCATCTAGCTGGGATATGTCTGATGATTGACTCCAGAGCTTATGCTTAGAGAAATTGAGCTATACTGCAGGCCATTGATAAATTACCCTAAATAAAAGTAACATAATAAAATTAGGAAAATTATAACCATGTGCAGTATATATATTATTTAAATGTCAGCTAAGAACCTATTTTTTTAAATTTTGAATATGTTTTAAATGTCAGTTCTCCAAGCAGAGGGCCAAGGCCATGTGCTTAGCTTAGGCTTTTTTTCAGAGCACTGAAAATATCTATTGAACTGAGAACACCCCAAACAGGTTGGCCGAATCCAGTCAGATTTATTGGTACCAGTTTGAATGTTATTGATAGGAACTCCATAGGAAGAAACATGTTTGTGTTAAGTGTTTTCTTGTTTCATTTTAGTGGGATTTCTTGTTGAATTCAGAATCTTTTTGAACTAGAAGTAGAAAAATTTTGACCCCCTCCTTATTTTCATAAGGATAATATATCTAGTGGAATGTATTTCTACTTTTCTTTTTTTTTTTATAATTTTTCAAAAGCACAATACTCCTAAGTTAGAATGCTGTGATTCTGTCAGGTACTACATAGATTTCACATTGTATAATCATTACGATCTGCCACCAAAACAATGACTCTCATTAGAAAGCAGTTTTTCTTTTAATGCCGTTAATTTAACTTGTTTGGAAGTGCTTATTAAGAACTCATGTAGTGAAATCATGGCAATTGTATGGATTAGATAAACTTGCTCTATTGGTTCTAGATTTGTAAATAGATTTTATCATACAAGATTAATTAAAATAAAATATAATGCAGTATGACCTTTATTTTTACATAATGAAAGATTGAATAAAAACACCTACTTACTGTGCATATCATGGATAAAAAGAATGAATTTATAATAGCCGTGTACCAAATAGGTTTAAATCTAAACAAATCACTAAACAATTTAGGAAATGTCTATTACATTATTTTGGATATTGACCTTTGCAGATTGAAAGAAAGCATTTTGAGGAAGAATTTGAGTCACCAAATTTTATTTTCAGAGGAGTAAGTACTTCTGGACACCATCTGGTCAGCCATGGCATTCAAAATAAAACAGTGTTTGGAATATTGAAATTAATTATTGAAATGGCAAAAATAATAATGGAGTTTTAACTAGTGTAACTGGCAGACATGGTATAATATTGACAATAGCTGGTATAAAAAGTCAGAAGTTGTAGCTTTCTTACAGAGGTTTGATCTTGTGAACCAGCTGCAACAGAAACACCTGAAAGTTCTTAAAAATAGCTTTCCAACCTCACCTCAACCTATTGAATCATAGGCAAGGTTCTTCAAACCTGGGATGCAAGGACTTGATTATGCTACTATTAAAAACAAAGAAGTAAGTCATTTTTTTCATATAGTAAGTTAATTTTTATTAATTTTAAAATGTATTAGATACACATTCTATTTCTTTCTTGGAATTATAACTGAAATTGGGGAAACATTTTAGTAGGGAAGAAGATTTTTTGTAGAAAGGAATATATTTCAGAAAAAATCATTTAATCAAAACCATTGGACATTATAGAGAAGTTGTAAAAGAAACAAGAAATGGATGTAGACATAGAAAACTCATTTTTGTTTGAAAGTATTTTCAAAAGTATAAGATGCAGTTGTCTTTCCACATAAATTCAAGTCTGCATAAATGTAGAGAACTGAACTGTAATCCAAATTCTCAGTAGCTACTGCCTATGATACATATTTTAGTGAACTTTGACTAGAAACAGATCAATATTTGCGAAAAAAAAAAATCAGAGTACCAGATCATGTCTTTTGGCAATTTTTGTTTACATAATTGAAGTTAAGAGGGATGGCTTGGAGGATATTCTAAGTGTGGTGGCACCTATAATCAGCACAAAATATTGATCTGCTTTCTCAGACAATGACATTTTGGGTCCATACCAATCTAGACAATTAATAATACAAAAGCAACGACATCCATTGTTGTCTTAGTATGTAACATTTCTGGTAGAACTTAGCCACTTATTGTAGGTTTTTGAGGTCAAGGAAGCAAAGAAAGGACCTATGGAGAGCTTCAAACAGAAAACCAAATGATAGACTAACTATTAATATAAAGCTCAGCATCTGTGTCACTTGACATTCTAAGGGAAATCTGCAATGTATTATGATGCCTTTGTTTGACTTTTAATATGGATAAGAGAGTGACATGAATTATCATCCACAGAAGTCATTGAAATAAATTTCACCCATGCATTTCCAGCCAGAATTCACTGCGAAATTTTCATTACAGGCAAAAACATCCTGACATATCGGAATAATGATTTTTGCCATAAGTTGGCACATTTCCCAAGCTAGAACATAGAGAACTTATCTACCAAAAATGATGTCCTTCTACACCCATCAGTGAACTAATCTTTCTTTAAATTTTTTGACTTAAATAGAAGTTTATTTCTCTCTCATATTAAGAAAGACTGGGGATAAGCAGTTCATGATTTGCAGGGAAGCTCTATGATCATCAGGGACCTGGACTCTTTCTACCTCATTGCATTGCCATTCCCAAAGTGTCCCTTCCACCTTTTGGACTAAAATGGCTGTTTGAAGTATAGTCATCACAACTGGTTTTTAGTCAATAGGAAGAAGAAAGCATGAAAAAGGAAGCATCCTTGTCCTTTAATGACTCTTCCACAAGGTTCTACACATCAAAGATCTTGACTGAATCTTGATCCTTCGAGATAAACAAGAGTAAGGGTGGTTTGAATTTGAATCACAACTCTATTTTTGGAACATTTTATGAGGCTAAAATAAGGTGTTTTATTTCTTCTGTGCCTCAGTTTCTCTAGTTTCATAGAGAAAATAAAATTCTATATTATCCCTCTTACTTACTCAGGGGCTATAGGGATTAATAAAGAAGAGGTTGATGTGTACATCAAGTATAGACATGTAACAGCAATACTCAATAACATGAAAGCAATGTTTTATGAATACTAGGCAGAATAATTTATTTGCCTTTATGGCACAATATGCATAACTTGAAAATAAAATCAGAATGAAAAAACAGGATTAGAATGTAAGATATTAAAAATTCAAATGACTTTAAAACTATGTATAAACACAACTAGAATGTGCATGCATTGAGTTGATTTAAACAAAATATTCCCTTAGGTCAAAAGGGAAATCATTTTTTGTCATTTTCTTGACTGTGTGAAAAATACTTTCTAACATTGAATGCCATTCCACAATCCATCTATTGCCCTTTTTCCTTGTGCTTATTAAATTATGTTTGTATTCTTGGCATTCAAAGACTCCACACCATGTTATTACTCTGTTTTGCCTATACTCTTAACACAATATATTTCAAGACCTTTCTACTGTGACTCCACAGGACATTTCAAAAAGAATTATGAAAGATGGTACACTTGCCCACTGAGTATTCATATCTGCTGATAATAAGAATTGGTCCACGTAAATTTTTAAGGAGATAGAACAATTCGAAAGAAATGCAAAATCAATAGCTTGTGCATTTTTTATAGAGCATACTAGGTAAGCCAAGTATTATAGATGAAAGTTAGAGCTCAAAATAGACACAGAATATGGTAATTCCTCTTTTGGTATTAGATATCCTTTCCTAAGTGGTAGAGATATGCTCTAGCCAACATTTTTGTAAAATGAATTTAGGTTAAGTGAATCTTCCTTTCCAATGGACTTCCAACAGAAAAATAAAAATGTATTCTGCTGATTATACACGAAATTCTTATTGACTCCTAGGTATATCAAAATTATTCTGAGGAATGCAGCAGATGTCTGAAAGTTGCATTTAGATACAAAATTGTTACTTTTTGATAATGAATCAATGACTGTGTTGTACATATATACTATCTCTGAGTTTGTAAGCAGTGAAGAGAGGTGATTTTAATATTTTCTTTCTAATTGAACTTACAATTAAGTATATTGTACAAGACAATAATACTGCCCTATATTCAAGATAAGTCAGGAAAAAAATATTGAGAGTAAACATAAAATACAATAAGGTTCCAGTGACTGTGGTAATATGAGAATCTGCTTTATTGACTGCTCTATTTCCTATATACTGCCTTGTTAATAGGACAACAAATCTATTTTTGTTGATTTGTTGATTTGATCTTGATCCTTCAAGATAAACAAGAGTAAAGGTGGTTTGAATTTGAATCACAACTCTATTGTTGGAACATTTTATGGGCTAAAATAAGGTGTTTTATTTCTTCTGTGCCTCAGTTTCTCTAGGCACCAATAATATATTGGTTCAATTATATCCCATGACAATGGTGACATATTCTTGAAACCGGGGGTACTCCTCTTAAGTACTGAGAAATGCTAATAAATACTTTACCAAAAACTTTTTTACATGAACACAAAAGCCCAAATTACCAAGCCAGTTATTATGTTTGCCATCACTTCATAGGGGTATTTCTACAGAATCTTTCCCGTGAGGGGATTGTTAAAGTACTTCTTTGGGACTTTATGTCTGTGAAACAGCACAGACTTACTACTATTTGGTGCTTTTAAGTAGCAGAATATTTCAAAGAAAATTGTCTCTTTTGGGAGTCATTGCTGAGATATCAGAAAGAGATGCTTACAAAGCCAAATTTTAGTTTGGTAATATAATTGTGATAGATTTAATTTGTATGAAACTTAAGTATTTCACAAAGAATTTTTACACACTATTCATATATTATAGGATATGGATATGAAAAACATTCTGGTCAAACATAAGACACCAATTTAAAGCAGTAATTCAAAGAGATAAAATCTAGGTGTTTTAAACCTTCCTGACTATCCTCTGTATGTTTTCTTATTATTATTGGCCTTAATCCAGCACTGCTTTTCTCTTTTTCTCTGAAGTGTCTGAGAGCTTTACTTGTTATTCTCATGAGTTCCTTGCCTGTGGCTATATTTAGCACACTGTAAGGAACATTCTTGGCCTTTTCCTCTTTTCCACCTGGGTCATTTTAAGGAAGCAAATGGTCCTCAATTAGTATTGTTAATTCTTTGCTGATGGATAACATGGTTCACCTTTTAGATTCAATTCTACAGGACATTTATGGAATCTCCACTATGTGAGTCTTCTATGAAGGTTCTGGATATGCCTAAAGCATATCTCTGCTTTCAAGAAGCTTACAATTTGGCAGAGTTGAGGGAAATGTATACCATTAAAAACAAAGTAAGGAAGAAGGAAATAACTGCTCTATTAAAAGTTTAAGCAAAGTACAGTCAGGTGTAGGGGAAAGATCAGGAGTTATAGGTTTCACAAATGAGCTATTGTTTGATCTTATTTCAAAAATTACTAGACTTTAACAGAAGTACATACAGACAAAAGAAATCTGACTTTTCGTGGAGGGTATTTGAAAAATCCTGAATGGTTTGATCAAGACTAATCAAAACATCCCTTTGAAAATATCAAATATAATATGAACAAAGCAGTGTCTTATGACATAAATGTCTATGTTAGAAACACATTTTTTTTAAAATGACATTTTCAAAGCTATGTTTCATGCCTTTATAATAGTCCAAAAAGATAACATCTACAGACCTTTAAGAAAACATCTTACCTAAATTTACCTTTAACTATTAATATCAATTCCTATCACATGAAAATGAATAATGACCTGGTTTTCTGCTGATGTTCCCCAGAACCTGTATGCACATGATTGTTGACTAGTGTTGATCTGCAAGCATCCCTTCATGTGGAATTTCTAGTTTGATCAAATTTTAGAGACTAAATACTTGGAGTTTGCTGGAAACCCCATCTTTACAAAATATAAACGTTTTACTGTGACGTTTCCCTATACTTTTCTATCAGCAGATAGAAAACAGCCTTAAGTATACATCTTATTCTATTCAAACAAAACTGAATTGCATGCATGCTGCCTCAGTAGTAAACAGATGGATTTTACTTAGGGCAGAATCAACCTAAGCATTAGGCTTCTGTTCCATGTATGTCTAGAGCTACATAATCAAGTTTGTTCATACTTTAAAACATGCATTACTATTCATGGCACAGATCTGCCATTGTGGGGAATATAAAGGAGTGGTTTTACAACTTTTCCATTTAAAATAATGGGAAGCTGAGAAGGTTTACACATTTGTTTATCAAATACCATCTCAAACTTTAATATACACAAAGGTGTTGATTTTCAATAGATTTGTTAAATTTATGTGAGATGATTTATTCAGAAGACTAGAGTGTTTTTCATTAATTTATAAAAAAACAAGTTACAACATGACAACTGCTAAGTTTCTCCAACAAAGTCATTAAGGAAAACATTTGCATTGTTTAACAGTGTACAGTGAAAGCGATAAGTTATTTGATTAATCTTTCACTGTTCAACTACTCACAAGAAGATATGTGTACACAATGCATTTCTTAGTCTAGAATTTACACACCGAAACAAAGAGATTTTGGTCATTAGAGCCAACATTCAATCTTGTTAATCTCTGTATCCCCACAGGTTATAACATGGTGTCTAGAATTAATAGGTACTTTTAAATGTTGAATGAACTTATACTATACAAAATTATAATACAGTATGTACATGACGCTAATAGAATTTTTCCTGGATTTAATTTTTAATACATTTGATGCCACCAAATCTTTGGTTGAATCAATACTGTATAGACATCACCACCATACCATTCCAAAAATGGAATATGTTGACAAATGAAAGCTAAGATATTAAATACAATATCAAATTTACTTTTAGGTGTTTAATAAATTATAAATGGTCTCAGGAAACTGATGAGGAAACTGATGTCCTATTAGTTTTATAATGTGTCATAATAAACTGCCACAAATTTAGCATCTTAAAAAATCCATTTATTATCTCAAATTTCTGTAAGTAGAAAGTCTGAGCTGGGTTGGACTGGAGTTAGCTGAGTTCTCAGATTAGAGTCTCATGAGGCTGAAATCAAGGTTGCCAAAAAGAACTGGTCTCTTACCTGAAAGCTCTGATGGGTAATCTGCTTCTCAGCTCATTGAAGTTGTTGGCAAACTCAGTTTCTCATGGTTGCAGATCTGATAACACCCTGTTCTTGCTGGTTGTCATCCAGGTGCTGGTCTTAGAGACTGTCCACATTGCTTGACATATGGCCTCCTCCATCTTCAAGCCAGCAACATTGAATTGAATCCTTCCTATCCTTAATAACTTCCACTTCCTTTTCTATGACCAGCTGGAGAAAATATTCTAATTTTAAAGAGTTCTTGTCATTATGTCTGGCCCACCTATGTAGTCTCTTTATCTTAAAGTCAACTGATTTGGGCACTTAACTACCTCTGCCAAATCCCTTTACAGCAGTTCCTAGATAGGAATATGATTGGATAACTAAGACAAGATGAATAACTGGGATAAGGGACCAGGAGTCTCGGGGGCTATCAAAGAATTTTGCCAACTACAGATGGGTTTCACAAAATCAGGCAGTAAATTAAGAAAAGAAAAGAGTAAATAATAAAAAAATAGGGACTCAACATAGGAGAGAAGAGAAGGGAAGACGTCATGACAGCTGTGAAGCCATCTTAGAGAGCTCCAGGTCCAGCCTAGATAAAGAGGACCAGGGATTGTCAAAAGAAGTCCTCGTGAGAAAAAGAAAAAAAAATGGATCAATTATTAATAGTTCATATGTTCGAATGTTTGAAAAAATAGTATTCAGAGGTCTTTTACATATCCTGCTGTATTAAATATTTAATAATATTTAAATTAAATTGAATTAAGACATTTAAAAGATAGGAAATTAACACTGGGATATAACAAAACATTGTACAAAAAAGAAAATGCAATTATAGCACCCTATGTGGCTCAATTGTGGATAATATTTACATAATTCTGGCAAATGTAGCCACTGAGTATTAATTTAGCCAAAATTGAAATTGAATTACATTGATAAGATTGGAAGAGAGATAAAGCAGAGTAAGATAATAAAATTCTCATTTGCCATAAAAGGAAATCAATATATAATATATGTAAGTGAAAAATACAAACATAGCAATCAAAGCTAGTATTCAGAATGTAGAAGCAAATACAAAAATCCATAAATATAAAAGGAAAGTGATTGCTTTGGACTGCTGACACATGGGACTGCTATTCTTCACTATAGGCACTTTAGTGCTTTTTGACTTTTTATATTATATTCACAATTTACATGGATAAATAATAAACTAATTAAAACACATTTTATACATATACAATTTGGTCAATGAGGATTTATGAAACTGTATTTCAAAATTCAAGAAATCAAATAGTCTCAAATTATTACCTTGAAATATTAGTAAATAACACAAGTACATGTGCTCAGCTGAAGACTCTGTAACATCTCTTGAGTTAGTTAAAATGATACATTAGTAATTGACTAATATTTAACTTTCCTCATTTTCCTAAAAGCATTATTAACTAATAAACACATACATAACTTCACGACAGTCTTTTTGAAGCTAGCTAAGTCTCAGTGTTTTACTAGTCTTAGCATCATGGTTTCTGCCATCAAAAATATCATTTTGCTAATATGCCCTAATGATGATACCACTGAAAGTCAATTAACAAGTCTCTTCATTGGGAGAGGGGCAGTCAATATAGGCACCATCCTATAATATGCTAGTGGTTAGCAGACAGTTGCCAGGCAATTACTAGTCCCAGCACATATTTTCTTAAACTTCCCTTGATCTGTAAGGAGGGAGTATTTCAGTACTTCACTTTAATACTTCAATTGCCTCCCTTCCATGCCAACTGTAAAAATTCATGGATGATCTCAGGAGATGCCTCAAAACAGGTCAATAAGTTCAAGAGACGTGAAGAGTGCAAGAGAAAGAATTACCTGTGCTGTAATAGTAACGTTGTTATGGTGATCTAAAGCTGAGGAAAAGCATTGTTACATTGTTAGTGTCAAGGCTGTAACTTGTCAGGGATATTGGGACACCATTTACTACAATATCCTAATAATACATCCACTGAAAGTCAGTGGATGTATACAACAAATCTCCTTTGAAAATGAAACAACTTGCAGCTCTCATTTTTTATATTCCAGTTAAATAAAATATGAGATGAAAGCCACTGAAGAATTTACAAGAGTTATATTTAAAAACAAAATTCATACTGATGCGTTGTTGCTTTTGTGCATTTACAAAGCACAACACATTAATTTAGTCTTCTAAATAAAAATCCATTTAAAGCAGCTTATTGTCAGAAATGTGTTTCAGGAGTTGCCTGGTACCCTTATAGCTTAGAAAACTTAACCATTTGTGAACTAAGTTACAAAATAAACCAATAATTGTTTGATGTCGTGGAAAGAGTAGTAACCATGTGAAGAGAAGAATCCTATGAGAATCTGGTCTTTACATCAGTTTTGTGCTCTTTCCCTGCATCTGTGAATCAAAGTCTGTTAAAATTGCTTCATTGTGAAATGAAATAATGACTGAATGTCTACACAAGAGGAGAAAATGGAGCTCTAAACAGCCATTGGCAGTGCTGAAAACAATTTAGAGAACCAAACAATCATTTTTCCAATCAGCTATTTCTCACATGCCAAACTTTTTATGATATTCTAGAGACATCATTAATACCTTCTTGAATTTAATACAAAAATTTATCTTGGAAGAAAATACGGATGCTTTCTTTTGTCAATATTTTTTTTTTTTTAAAAAGGCTTACATCCCAGATATTCCAGGAAATTCTCAACTTTACAATTACTTCATCATCACATGATATATCTCAATTTGTATTCAGCATATATCACTGATATAACTCAACATTTCTGTTATTTTTTGTCTGTTAACTGATAAGAATGCAAAATACTCAATTAGGAGATGATTTATTGTATTTAATCATTTCATATGACTAATATTAATAATATGGTCATTGCTTCCATTTAATTTATTTTTATCCCACTTTATTTTGGATCATCCTTTTTTGCATTATATGTATCTTTAAAGGCCACAAATCACTGTTTGAAAGATTATAGGGCATCATAATAAATGAATAATTTCCATAATTCTTTGGAAATTTGTCTGAACTCTTATTCAGTTTTGTTCACAGTTATGTTTGAACTCTTTCCTTAGCTTATTTATTTAATGGGGGCTGTGTACTTTTATAGAATTCATATTTTATATTTTAATTTTAACCCTAAAATTTGATTTCTTAGACTTTAATTCATGATTCCTGGAGGGCAGTAGAAAAGAGAGAACCCACAATTTCACGACATCATGCTTCTATTATATGACTTGTTATAATTAAATAAGTATTTTTAAAATGTTATTCATGCCATTGAGATGGGGGAAGAACTTATAAATAGATAGGCAGTGATGGGATATGAAGTTTACTGCATAAGATACTTTTGAACAAATGTATTTCTTTCATTGCTAGTTTAATTTAGCAAACAATTTAAAATGCAGCTGCCCCAGTGAAGTGGATCTTATCTTTAGCCCAGATATCTCCTCTGAACACTGGGGGCCATGTATTAATGGCTTATTCAAAATCTGCAAGGCCTTTCTATCCACAGCTTTTCATGCTTAAACTCCTGGTCTATGCTGTCATCATCATCTTTCACATCTTTAACGTTTAGTATTCCCCAAACCCCCTAACTGTTCTACCTTCTGATTAATTATTCATACAGCAGCAGGCCTGATTTTTTAAAATTGCAAATCTACTCATACCCCATCATCATCCACAACTTTCTACAATTAAATAACTTTACATCACTCTGTGGCTAAAAGAACAAAAATAAAAACTCTTCACCATGACCTCCAAGTACTTATGGCTTCCACTTACCACTCCAGCTTCATTTTCAACTATGTTTCTGCATAATTTACTCCAGTCGTACTGGCCTTCTTATATGCCCTGTACTTGCAAAGTTCCTTCCCACTATTGGTTCTGGAACACTTTTCCTCTCCTTCTTCATATTCATTCCTTAGATTTCATTGCAATCATTATAGTCCCAAAAGTTCGCTTCCCCTGAGTTCTAAGACTGGGTTAAATCCACTCATAACATCAAGTCCTTCTCTTTGTGATTATTTCATTAATATCTATTTCTCCCTATTAGACTTTAAGTCAAAATGTCAAGAGTTGTGTCTACTTTTGCTCAAATTTGTATCTCATTGCCAAGCCCAAAGCTTGGTGCATAGTAGATATTCGATATAACATTTGCTGCATGAATGAATGAGTGTAAATAGAAAGATGTCAATCATCATTTTGTAATGACTTTTTTAAATTTTTATTTTTTTTGAAAAAGAGAAAATTGTCTTTATTAGCAGACTCTATAACTTTTTTTAATTTTTTTCTATTTCAGAATATTACAGGGGTACAAATGCTTTGGTTACATAAATTGCCTTTGCACAGCCTGACAAGCATGCCCATTCCCCAGATAGCACACACTGTATCCCTTAGGTGTGGATTTACCCATCCCCTCCTCCCCCCTCTCACCTGTGAATGTTACTTCCCATATGTGCATGTTAGTTTTGATCAATTAGCATCAATTTAATGGTAAGTA
>RJWJ010017899.1:0-32325 GCA_004363605.1 Indri indri
GAGAGAGAGAGAGAGAGAGAGAGAGAGAGAGAGAGAGAGAGAGAGAGAGATAAAAATGCCAATTAAGAAAAGAGGACCATTACATCCTGATTTATGATTTGAAATATTAGGAAAGAGAAAATAGTTTTACAAAATGTGCTTCTACCTAGACTTTTCTTTCTGAAGCTAATAATTAGACTAAGTTTATCTGTCTTCCTGCAGCAAAATTAAGGTGTATTTTTAAAGGTTGCTTTCTTAAAATATAATGTAAATATTTTGAAGCTCAAAATCTATCTGAAAAATGCAAACATTTTTAACTTGCTAAGAGAACGAATAATTATCTACACTGATTTTCACACCCGATCCTCTATCTAGGTTTTGGTCTTCCATATTAATGACATTACTATCCACATAGTTTTCCAAGCTAGGACACTTTGAGACATCCTCCATTTCTTCCTCTCTCACCCCTTCATACTTTATTATTAAATTCTATTGATTCTAGCTCTAGAATATTTCTCAAATGTCTGTTCTATTCCTATTCCTTTTGTTTGAGGTCTAATTTCTCTCTTGGGCCATCGTAATTGCTTACTTAGTTTTTTACAGATTCTGTCAACAAATATTTATAGAGCACTCACTGCCGTGTGTTACCTATGTTATTAAAACCACCACATTTTTATCTCCTGACCAGAATTCATACCTGAGCTCCAGATCCTATATCCAGCGATCTATTGAATATTTCCACTTGGCTATCTTGTTAGTAATTTAGACCTAACTCATCTAAAGCAGAACTCAGAATTCACCCCTTTTGCCCCTGAATCCCTCTAACTGGTTTCTTTCTCTTTTTCCCCCTTTCAGTAAATGGAACTGTCGTGCTTCCCGGATGCTAAAAGACAACCCTAGAATCATCTTTGATTCATCCCTTGTTCATGCCCCCTTATCCAATCTTTCAGCAAATCCTACTGATGTGGCTACCAATATCCATCTTGGATCCAATCACTTCTTTCCGTTTCTGGAATCAGACTACCCGATTCAAATCTGAGTACTGCCACTTACTATGTTACCTTGGTTTCAAATGATTTCAAAACCAGACTTTTTAAAAGAAAAAAAAGGCGTCATTTTTAAATTCTAAAATATGGCTTTCCCTATCAACAGCCAAAGTCTGAGGACTGAGTGAGGAAAAACGTATACCGACTTTGCCTTTTTATCCCTCCTAAACTGGCTTATTTTTACAGGGGAAAGATAGGAGATCTCCTAGATACATAACGGGTGTGGTATGAATGCCTAGGGGAGGGTTTGCAGTCTGTGGGGTGTTTGGTCCACACCTCACAATCATGGGAAGGCTTCTGGCATTTATTTGGTGGGGTCAGTGATGGAATTGTCTTGAATCCATGTGACTTTCAAATATTGCCCTACATTCACAAATCAGCTTATGCCTTGGTGTTTAGTAGGATTTCAAGATAGAAGGTATTTTTTATTTTTAGATATTTTATGTTATAGAGAAGCATTTTAACCTGATGTTAAAAAAAAAAAGCCTAGCTCATTTATGAGCATATCATACTTCCCCAATTTTTTCACTCTAAAAGTTGTTAATTTTCCTTGATATGTGACTGCTTCCATTAAGGTTATTCCACTCTTTTTCTTCTCTTATATCTATTTTTAAGTCAGATCTGTTCTTACTTGTCCCATCGCTGTTTTTAATTCTGGTGTCCACAAGTACCTCTGTTCTTTTATTTTCTTCTTTAAAAGGAATAGCTTCTGATATTACTTCTCTTACATCTAAACTTGAGATATTTAAGAGACACAGTATCTGAGGACTCCTTTATGTTGTCTACTCTGCTCAGGTCTGAGCATTTACATGTTGAACTACATAGCACTGTATTAATCACTTTGTCTTCATATTTCCTCTACATTACAATTAGGGCATGACGTTAATTTTTGAGAAATTATTAATATGTGTGTAGGTAGGTTCTATGACTTATGATGCTTAATTTGAGATTATTAAAGAGATTTCTTCAAAACATTTGTTCAATAAAAATGAGTGCTGGGTCTGATGGGAATAAAAATGACTGGTTTAGGCACTGATGGGCCCCTGAGAAAAGGCCACACATTTGCTGAGGGGCTGCAGACAGGAAGGGCCTCGCGGTTCAGGTGAGGAAGATGCAGATCGTGTGGACATGACAGATGAGGTTCTTACAGGGCAGCAGAAGACCCAGCAGAAATCGAGACCGACACCTGAGTCCAGGTGGGACTCACTGCACCTGGCGGGCGGGGCCCGGGAAAAGAAAACTTCCCCCAGACCACATTTCCCTCAGTCAGTGCAAAGGTGCTTCATAAACTCCCTAGCTTAGATCAGCACCGAGGAAGGCGAAGAGAAAGGGGAGAGGAGAACCACGATCTCGACTGTTTACCCCAAACCTCTCTCTCTAATGTCCTTTCTCTACCGTGAGCCCCCCAAGCTCTTTCCCACTGCAGACCTTCACACCCTTTCTGCTTAGAAAGCTTTTCTCCAGGATGTTTGGCAAGGCTGGTTCACTCTAGTCCTTCAGGACTCAGCTCCTTTGCGTCTACATAACGGCAGTCTTTTCTGACTGCCCAATGGAAACGACTGCCCCGCTCCCTCCACCCTGCCATTTATTCTTTGTCATATCATTCTGCTTATTTCCCCTCTTAGCACTTGTCATGACCTCAGTTGACATCCCAGTTGATGGCAACTCCATCCTTCTAGTTTCTTAGGCCCTGAACCTTGGCATCATCCTCGACCCCTCTCTTCGTCTTGTATCCCACATTCGATCTGCCAGGAAACACCGATGGCTGTGTCCTGAAATACAGGCAATCTGACCACTTCCCACCACCTACTCTGCAACCACTTTGTCTTCATGTGAGCTACCATCATCTCTCACCTAATTACTGGAATAGCCACTTAACTGGTTTTCCTGTTCTGTGGTTTTCCTCTTTTAGTCTACTTTCAACAAAACAGTCAAAAGGACCCTTTAAAACTATTCAAATCCTCCAGCGGCTCCCCATTTCTCTTAGAGTGAAATTCTTACAATGTCCCACAAGGCCCCACACGACCCTCCTCCCATCATATCTCTCACTTCTTCCCTACTGTTTTATCCTGCTGGCATTTAAACTCGTGAGAGCAAAAATTATTCTTTATTGTTCACCAATGTATCCCCAGTACCTAAAAGTACCTGGCACATAGCAGGCGCTCAATATGTGTCTTTGGATTAAATGAATGAATCTTGTTTATTTTCTCATTGTTTATTTTTCCATTGTTAGAATGTAAGACACATGAGGGCAGGGTCCTTATTGGTCTTGTTTAATAGTAAATCCAAAGCATTCAGAACAGTATTTAATATCCAGTAAGTGCTCAACAAGTTCTTAGTGAAGAAGTGAATATCTGCTGTAAAAAGATAACTGCATCTGCTTAGACTGTAGTGAGTTAATGCATACACTATGTATACAGATAGCACAGTTTCCATTCATCACCCATAGGCAGCCATCTATGGTGAATGAAGAGTGTTTTACAATAAAGCAAAGAATGAACTGTTCTTATAAATAGAACTTTATGGGAAGTGGTATGTAGGGTCATGGTTGCCCCAAAGTTACAATCATGTAGTGAACTGGAATATATTCATCATATATCACAATTCTTTCTGCAGTTTGCCCTAACTATACAAAGTCTTCCTCTTAACTTCCTAAGGAAAAAGAAAGCTACCACTTTGCTGGTTATTTGCAAAACTGCTTACCTGAAGGGCTTTTGTAAGGGGGAGGGCTGTTTACAAAAATGAAAAAGAAAGTCATTTTACTGTATAAGAGAAATTTCTATTCTTGTAGGAGAGGTTCATGCTGTCAATGACTTACATTATCTGTTTTGTTTTCCTCTATATTGAAGGGGGCATTCATATCTATCTATTTCTCTGTGCAAATGTAGGGGATCCAAAACTATTCTCTGTGATTGTTTGGATTGTTAATCTCTCCAGGGTTTCCTCAATATTCTCAAAGGCAGTTTCTGGCACCAAAGGGAAAATGGAGAAGTTGAGATGCAATTTTATCTCCCAATTGAACTTGATTAAATGGAGACTGTTCTAATCAAAAGTTTGAATCCTGGGGGAGTGCAATGTTGTTAACAGGTTTGAGAATATTTGAGAACAGGGAGGAAGTTACTAAAGTTAAGGCAGAGAAAGGATCAGGCAAGAAAATAATTGTAGTAAAGCTTATTAAGGCATAAAATTAGGTGAACAAATTGCTTCACAGATAGTGTTAAGCTCATTGCTAGACTGGCAAAGGAGTGGAAGAAAGCTCGTTGAAAACATTATTTTTATTATTTTAATAATTTGTGCAGGAATTATAGTAGCTGCAATCTGTTAGCCAGAAACAATTGCCAGCTGGTGTCATCATGGAGTAACTATAGTAGGCTGAATGCAAATATGTTTTTCCTTTTTACCTGGAGAGCATTCAATTTTAGAAAGTTTCTATTCATTTTTGCCTGAATGTGAGGTCTGCCCTTGCAGATAAGGCAGCCTGTTTATTGTGTGATTTAAGAGCTTTGATTAGGTTCACAGTAAGTTCCACAACTGTAATAGGAAGACCACACCTGGGACAGACTATTTACACAACCAAAGTTACCTATCATTGCAAAGGAACACTTGGGCACATGCCTGAATTATCTATGTAATTGCTGTGATTGTATGCATTGTTTTCCTCGTGGTTACCTCAAGGAAATGGTGGCACTCCATTAACTATTTTACCAAAAGCAAAAATAGATTTTCTGGGATAATGTTCTTCAAAAGTATTAAAGGTGTACTTATTTGTGGAAATATACATTTTGTTAGCAACATAGTTGTTATATTTGTTTGCTATAATGTTTTCTTTTGAAATTTTCTAAATTTCTTTTAACAGTGACATGATCATTTAATGATTGTTATTGTCTTTTTCCTGTTTCTGGAAACTCATATACTAGGTGCCAAGACACTGCAGGATGTAGAATTGCTCAGTTTTGCCATAAAACCAGGGGGATAGCAAAAATAATTTAATTGTCCTATAGCAATTCTGTTGTCTCTTCCTGTCTCTTGATTCAAAGGGCCCCAAGAGAGCAAAGAGGAAATTATGGGCTCTGTTGCTGATGTTCATTGGATTTCTTCAGTAGTGATGTGAATGTATTTCAGGGATGTAAGCGGATGTAATCCTGGCTTTGCTTTCACCTAGCTTTCCTTGCTTCAGTTTCCTCATCTTGAAATGGGATATCATACCTCTCTTATCTCCTTAGAGTGTTGTTCTCAGGAGCAAATGAGATAATGGCTAGGAAAGCACTTTCCACTATACAAATTACCACTAGCACACTGGCTATCCATTTGGGTAGTTAAAAAGGTTATATTTATCCATGTGATACCAAGCAATTTTACAGGAAATGAGAAACTTCTCAAATAAGGTAACATAAAAAGGTATACTGATTTTTAACCTAACTAAAGCAAAGATACACACACACACATACACATGCATACATATTTTAAATAAGTTAACCAGATGCATTCAGGATATAATTGTTGACTTTTATTGGGTTTTTGTTTTATCACAATTTCTTGCTCTGGAGTGTAATGTGATGTCATTAATAGGATTTTAAATTTAAGTGAGAGGAAAAGAAATGGAATCAAATAAACTTTAAAGAAGCTGATTCATCTTACCCAACACGTTTCTTACTAATATAGGCTCTTACAGTATCAGGAGGAGCACAGTTTGTGGTTGTTTATAGAGCTGAAAACAGGAAAAGAAGCAGGGGAGGGAAGCTTTGTTGAGATGAATTCCACCTGTCTAGAACAATAAAATAACTTCCTTTAGCATCCCTGAAAGAGATCCAGATCTTAATTGATGACTACAGAGGATGAGATTAGCAGAGTGTCTCAGGAAGAAACAGGTAGTTCATAGATTCATAAAGAGGCCAGGGGGAAAGGTGAGCTGTATGAAAGTGTGGAATGCCAAGTGTGGTGGACTGCAACTGGCGGGGTAGCCAGGAGGGACACATTGGTCTGGGCCAGAGAATCGCACTGTATGGCCTCCACCTTCCACACACTGCCACTCTTCGCTTGGAAAATCGGTCATGCAGGTCTACGGATTGTGGTGGGGCAGTTTCTCCAATATGACGGTACATATATTCATTATCTGATAAACATAAGTTGTTATTAAGTAAAGATTTAATTCTGGGGTAAATGCAAAAATCTAGGTGTTTGAAAAATAAAGTCTCCTAAGACGTCTGCATACAAACAAGGGCTTAACTTATGAAATACAGATAAGCGTAGGTCTTATTTTTCACGCTGGTGGGAAGGAATGTCTTGAACATGCATGAACTCAATGCATATTAGTACAATGAATTTTAGGAGGTGACCCTTAAACTCCTTGTATGTTCCGAGTACTGCATGGTTGTGGGCTGGACCGTCTGGTGCTGAAAGAAATGAAATGTGCGTTGAACATAGAGCCTGATACACGGTAGGCGCCTAATGGATAACTGATAAATGGATGCTGGTTGAATAAAGTTGCATAGTTGGACACACCAAGTTCGTAGTTAAGGAAGGACTAGAGTAAAACTTGAGCACCAGTTAGAATGTCTTGGGTAGAAAGTAAAAGCAGTCTGGAGCCAGTTTGCCTTGCCACGGAGGGAACAGCCAACCCGTGTGGTCTGCTCTAGGTGAGTCTTCCCAGCAGTGTGCAGGTGTTATTCCTGTAAATAAGGCCGGCCAGGTTTCCGTCCGCTGTCGGACTGAGAACCTGCCAGTGCAGAGGGCTCAGATCAGCGCCAGCGACGCTTTCCTCGGGGCCTCTTCTCGCTCCACCTTTGCCTTTCTGCCAAATCTCTCCTCGCTCCAGGCTGAAGGGATTCCCACGCCCAGCTGCCTCCTCAGAGCCCCGCGGAGCGGCGGACTCCTCCCCTGGAAACTCCTCCGGGGCTGGGGAAGGCTTTGGCGCATGCTCCGTACCTAGGGCAGGTTTTTGCTGCGGGTAGCAGGGCTCCTGTCACACCGGCTGGCGGGTTGTGGCGGTGCCAGCCTGTGTGTGCGAGTGTGTCTGCGTGTCTGCGCCTGGGCGGACAGACCGGAGCAGCAGTGCGACTCGCCGGAGAGGCGGCTCCGCAGAGGCGCCTCGCCCGCTGCTGCTGCGGGGGCTGCTCTGCAAACTTGCGGCGGGCGCCGTCTGCCCTCGCGGCTCCCGAGCGCCGAGACCTGCCGGCAAAGGCGCCGGGCGCGCGTGCGGGGCGCGGTGCCCGCGGCCAGCCGGGGCGGCGGGGCCGGGCCGCGCCTTCGCCCTTGGCCGGCGCCCTGGCGAGCCTCATGCAGCCCTTTCGCTCACGGCCGCAGCTGCCCGGCTGCCCGGCTGCGCGGGGCAGGTCCAGGACCCGAACCCTGCTACTCAGCGCCTGAGCGCCTGCGAGCCGCCGGCGGGATGCTGCGGGTCGCCTGAGAGCGCCGCGTCGCGCCGGGGCGGGAGCAGGGAGCGGGCCGCGCAGGGCGATCCCGGGAGCGCAGGGCGCCCCACGCCGCAGCCGCAGCCGCGCGCGCCGGAGCCCGCTTCCCCCGCTCGGCTCGCAGGCCCCGACTCCGCCAGCCCCGAGGGCCGCGGGGCCGCCAGCCAGCCGCACGCCTCGGCGTCAGGGGCATGGAGGAGCGGCGGGCTCCGAGCCGCGCCCCGGAGTCCCCGAAACTTCCGAGCCGGCGCCCGTCCGCGCCGCTGCCGCCGCCGCTTCGCCTGCCGGCCTGAGAGCGGGACCATGGATGAAAGGTTCAACAAGTGGCTGCTGACGCCGGTGCTCACTCTCCTCTTCGTGGTCATTATGTACCAGTACGTGTCCCCCTCCTGCACCAGCTCCTGCACCAACTTCGGGGAGCAGCCCCGCGCGGCGGAGGCCGGCCCGCCCGCCGCCGCGGGTCCCGCCCGCCGGGCACAGGCGCCCCCCGAGGAGTGGGAACGGCGGCCCCAGCTGCCCCCGCCGCCCCGGAGGCCGCCCGAGGGTCCTCGGGGGGCCGCGGCCCCAGAGGACGAGGACGAGGAACCTGGAGACCCGGAGGAGGAGGAGGAGGAGGAAGAAGAGGAGTCGGACTCTGAGGCCCCTGAGAATGGCTCCCTGCCCCGGTTTGTGCCGCGCTTCAACTTCACCCTGAAGGACTTGACCCGCTTCGTGGATTTCAACATCAAAGGGCGCGACGTGATCGTGTTTCTGCACATCCAGAAGACCGGGGGCACCACGTTCGGCCGGCACCTGGTGAAGAACATCCGGCTGGAACAGCCCTGCAGCTGCAAAGCCGGCCAGAAGAAGTGCACCTGCCACCGGCCCGGCAAGAAGGAGACGTGGCTCTTCTCCCGCTTCTCCACCGGCTGGAGCTGCGGGCTGCACGCCGACTGGACGGAGCTCACCAACTGCGTGCCGGCCATCATGGAGAAGAAGGACTGTCCCCGCAACCACAGCCACACCAGGTACTGTTTCCTGCCCGCTCTCGCTTTCTGCCGCCTCCCTGCCCCTTTCCCTGAGTCCCGACCCCAGGCGACCCCGCGCTCCCTGCGCGTGCCGGTGGTTCTCCCGCATCTTCAGCGGTTGGTGCAGAGGCTTTGGGAGAGGGATGAGAAACCTCTGGATAGTACCTAGGTCTTGAACCCACTCTTCCCCTAGTCCCCACCACTTCCCGCCACCCCCCTTTCACCCTCAAAGGTGTCCGGAGCCATCGTGTGTGTCCTGTCAGGTGCCTGGCACGGTGTGGCCTCTCTCCAAGCGGACGCTAGAAAACCCCCATGGAATGGCGAGGGGGTAGGGTTAGACCAGCGAGGTCGAATCTCGTACTCAAGTTTTGCGAGTGGAAACCCAAATCCGGTGAAAGGCAGGGAGAGCTGAGAGCAGAGAGTCAGGGCAGGAGTTTTCCAGGCGCGGTGACGCTGGAGACGAGTATAATCCCCCCCGTAAGCGGCTCTTGGGTGGCTGCTCTCCAGCTCAGGAAACAATCAGTCCTCTTGGTGCCGCTTTGAAGATACACGTGCAAATAAATTCCTGCTCTGCCTTGATAACCCTAATTCTGGAAATGGCCTTTGTTGTCCAGCAATGCCAAGATTTGGACTCATGCTGTTCTCAGCAAGATTCCCACTCTCTCCCTAGGCCATGCCATCAGCTTATTCCAAAAGTCTTTGTTAAATGCCTACTGTGTGCTTGGCAGTGTGCTAGGTGCTGAGTGGAAATAAAGATAAAAAATAAGTAAAATCCCATGCTTTCAGAATGGAATGACTTTCCTCCCGGCCCCTTTAAAAATAGTAACACAGTTGAGAATTAGGAAAGTTAGAAATCTTAATAGCCAATGAAACTGCTTGTATTATTAACATCCTTTGAGAGAGGCATGGGCTTAAGAATTTGGTTGAATATTCTTTCTGCCCATTGCAATTTAAAGATTAATCTGACACGCTTGCTCAAGGGACTAAAATATTAAAAGCTTGGAACACTAGTTTATTGAAGTTTTTATCTTAAAGATTTCAAACAATTTGGTGTAAGGAAATAAGAATTTAAAAGCTCAAGCTCAATATGATGATATCAGATAGTTTTTGCATTTGATATTATGGAAAGGCTTCGTTTACTGGAAACCACCCAGATCCTGGAATTCACCACTACTGAAGCATCTAATTCTACTTCATTTCTCCCAGAATGAGCAAAATTTCATTATGGGATTTTTTGCTCTGGCAGTTTTTCAAATACTTTCTCTCCTCCCTGCTCCTTTTCCTGTTTCATGAAAATTGGTTAGAATAAGAAACTGGTTGGACTTGGAATGAGGGCATTAAAGTATTTTAAGGATCTTTTACTTTTAAATATTCTTAATAGTGTATTATTTTAGACCCTGCTGCTCTGTTTTAGCTTAATACAGTTTTTCAGTCAAGTATTACTTCTAAACTTCCTAGCACATAACACCATTATTTCAGCGAGAGACAATCTCTGCTCCATTTCATCCAACGTTGTAGTCCTTGTATTTAGAGCTTACATATTAATTCCTGATCGACCCCAAAGAGTTTGCTAGTGTGTTTCCCAGCTTCCATTTCCCTAAAATAGGACACTTTGATTATTGCATAGGAACATCTGATTGCTCTCCAGGAGGGGCTGGCATTATTATTATTATTATTTTTTACCAATGTGCATAAAAGTCTTATGAATGGATGAAGATTTGGGGGGAATTAGAGGAGGATGTGGAATCTAAAAATAATTGGGATTTTTGCTTAGTGCTGAAATGATGCTGCTGCTACAGATCCTGCATAGATTACAAGTATTTAATAGTAAGGTGTTACTTCTATAGGAAATACTTAATAGCTGTCTACTCTGTGGTGTAGGAAAATTCCACTTTGGTTACTTAAACATGTGATTTCTTGTGCATGATCAAATCGTATTCTTTGTTTAGCAATAGACCGTAAACATTCATTTCTCCCTGAATCACAAGGTATTGGATAATCAATCACCCTGGACTAGTTTTATTTTATTTTTTAAAAATTTTGTGATAGCATTTTGTTTGCACCACATTTCGTAATCCTTCTTTCTTTTCCTCCTCATCCTCTCTCTGTTCCTAGTAATTCTCAATTACTTTTCTTCTCTAGATACTGAAGGATGGAATACTTGTGACATACGTGAAGTGCCCTGCATCAAGAGCTATGGGCAAAAGTTGAAGAGATATTAACAGTAGCATTTTCCTAGCAGAGAAGATTGAATTAGTTGTCCGTCATTGTAATGTCTGTGTACAGCATTCTATAGTCAACTAGATTAGCCTGGATAATGGAGGGTACATTTCCTCAATGCAAAATGGCAGATAATCTATTGCTACATAATGGGAACAAGGTTCTACTTCAAATAGGGCTGACTCTAAGCAAAATTGATAAGTAGACCCTGATTTTAGTTTCCCAGTCTCTCTGCTTTTGGTCCCCCCAAAGCATCCTCTCTGCATTTTCTCAGGGATCAGTGCCCTTATGGATCACATAATGGATAAGAACAAGGAGTCAGATGAGTATGGCTCTTGTACTTACTAGCTGTGTAACCAGGAGTAAGTTACTCTTTCTGATTCTTCTCCTGTAAAGTGTAGATAATAATAATAGTATATCCCTCATAGGGATATTGTAAGAACTAAAGGAGCCAATGTAGGCAAGAGGCTTGGCATAGTATATATGCATAGTATAATATACTGGTATATAGTACTTAATATGTGGGTATAGTAATACTGTGATATCAGTTGTTAATTATAATAATATTTTCCCTAATCAAGGCCTTCATTCCCAAAGAGAGCTGAGATCAGTTTCTCAGAGCAGCTCAGTATCAATGGGTCACCTGAACTTACAGAGATGCCATTTTATGATTACTTGTACTGAGAGTCCTAAGTTCCAAACTTAAGCAATAAATTATGGACATTTGGCATCATTTATTACAGGGGGCAGGATGGGGAACAGGGATGGGGGCACACGATATAATTGGATATACATTCTGTTGGTGACAAGAAAAACTATCTGGAATGGTGAGAGAGGAGGTGGGAGCATCTAGGACCGAAGGCAGAAGTGGGAAGCCAACTCTGAAAAGGAGCCATCATATGGATTATATGGGCCATGAAGGGGCAAGGCTTTAGGCTGGCAGTTTGAATCTGGCACAGAGATAGTTTCTGACCACAGAAATTGGTTAGAATAAGACAGGCAGATGTCACATCTGAATGACCTCTTTTATCACATTACTGATGATTTCTTCCCATTATTATCATGTTGCTTCCCTTGCCCCCGAATTATTTGTTTGGTAAGTTATTCTTTGTCACTATCTTTATGCTCCCTTCTTTAATATGGTATGTCCTCCTTCATCTGCATAGCCAGACCCAGAGCTTTATTTTTTAATATTTTTTGGGGGTATAGAGTCTCACTCTGTTGCCCAGGCTGGAGTGCAGTGGTGTCATGATGGCTCACTGCAACCTCAAACTTCTGGGCTTGAGCAATCCTCCTGCCTCAGCCCCCCAAGTAGTTGGGACTTCATATGTGTGCCACCATGCCTGGCTAATTTTTATATTTTTTGTAGAGACAGGGTCTCTCTATGTTGCCCAGGCTGGTCTTGAACTCTTGGCCTCAATAGTCTTTCTGCCTTTTCCTCCCAAAGTGCTAGGATTACAGACATGAGACACAGTGCCTGGCCTCCAGAACTTTAGAGGATTCCTTTTCACCATTATTATGTAGGTACAGAATCAGAGTATTTTATGGCTAAAAAAAGACTGAAAAGATAATCTAGTCTTACAATTTTTATGGGTAGTCTAACCTTTAAAATGTGAAATGATATACCTAAGATTTCTCCAGTGAATCCATGTCTTCATTTTCATAATTTATATTCAATGTTTTGCTTACTATGTTTTCTGTTTACTATGGAAAGTACAGTGGAGAGTGCCTTAAGCACATAATTACCATGTGCCAGGCACTATGGTAGTTCTAGGAATGGAGTTTTGAACATTGTCAGCCCTCTGTATCCCAGGCTATTAGGGAAGATTGACCTTAATCTTTGATAAGTGGGTATTGCTCACATTCTTAAATAATGATGGAAGGATATTCTATCCATATCCTTTTGTAGGATGGGATAGGCATTTTTTCTCTTTTATGACTCATATTGCATTGATTCTGTTAGGATAGTTGGAACCCTGTGGATATTGTATTAAATAAGACTCTCTTTTTTGCAAGTGATACAAACCTAACTCAAACTTATTTCAGCCAGAGAGGAATTATTGGCTTACATAATTATATCACAGGAAAGGCAGGGCAGAGGTGGTTTTAGGAATGACTGGAACTGGAGATTTAAGGTCTTTATTCCTGTATTCTTTTGCATATTGATCTCATTCTATCAAATTGGCTCATTCCATGAGATGGGTAAATGGCCTTCACATCCAACAGCCCACCAGCCGAAAGGAAAGCAGGCGTTTTCCTAGTTCCAATTTGAAATCCTGGGGAATGACTCTGTTTAGTTTAGCGTGGAACTTGTGACTACTCTTTCAGCCAATCATTGTGGCCGGGGAGATGAGGTTCGTTGACCCACCTTCTATCACAGAACCATCCCCATGACTGGTGCGTGTGTATGAGATCAGTTATTGGAAGAGGGGAGCTACCACAGAGCTCTGGGGTGCACCATTGGCTGCTGGCCAGTTCCTCCACTTGTGTCAATTCTAGGAGCAAATAAATGAGAAATAAACAAACCTTCAGATCTCTTCTTTGTATTCCACGTAGGAAAAATTTTAAGTTAAGCTGCACCTTGAATTCATTTGTGTCATCTGGAAACCACACCAAATGAGAATTAATCAAAAGAACTGGTAATATTTAATTTACATGGAGATGGGAAAATAAGGAGAGACATAAAAGTTGCCTTCAAATACTCCAAGGAGGAAAATGTGCAAGGTGGAGGAGACTTACTCCCCATGCTCCAAAGGGATAGGACTAGGCTAAGAAGTGATGAGATTTCAACTTGGAGTAAGAAAGAACTTCATAAAATTTATGACTGTCTAAAATGAGCATGAACTCTTTTGTGAAGTGGCGTGCTCCCCAGCAATGAAAACCTTCAGAGTGGCTGGTTAACCACTGATGTAAAAGGAATTTCTTCCTGGCAAAGGGCTTAGCCCGAATGGCCTTTTATTTTAAGGTTCTTTAGTTCTAATCTAAGCTGAGTACAGGGTATCTTTCTTCTCCCCTCTCCTACCGCAGGCATAGAAAAGGGGAAAAAAAGGATTATAAATGAACTAGTCAGTACTCCAGTCATTATAAATATTTCTACCAAGGAACCTTTTGGTAAAGCATAGTCTGAGGATATAGACTGTTTCACACATTCAGGGCCAAAAGCAATAAATGGGTCCTGTGTATTAGATTGTCTGCTTCTTAATAGTAAGTATGAAAAGATAAGATGAGAAAATATAACGCAACTTGCCACAAAAAACCAGAACACTTTGAAACATCCTCTGGTTATTGCTTTTCCTTTAGACAGCAGGCTGAAATATGTAAGGATGCTGCAGAGCTCTGTTTCAAAGACTCTAGAATATTATGGCCTGTACCACTTTCTAAAGCATAATCTGTTTGATGTCTGTTCTAATTAGAATTGTTGAACTGCCAAGAAGGTTAACTTTTTTCATAAGGTTTGTGCGTAGTATAAAACTAAGGAGATATGAAATTGTTCGATCTGCCATATCTACTTATTTGTTCATTACAGAGTCTTTTCTAGTATTGTTTCTGCTTCAAACCACCAACATTTGCTATAAATCAGAAAGAGGTTAAATTAAACCCATTCAGTTTTTTGAGTGGTGAAGATATAATTGGGAGTAGTAAATGCTACTGCCTTTTGTTTTCTGGTTACTTGGAATTTTTGATTGGGTTGATTTTAGAGAAATAGAAATGTTCTTGTAATAATTAGAAGCTAGGTAAATTCAGCTACCAACAAGTTGGATTTGTTTAATCTTAGATGCTTATATTATTATTCCCAAAAGTTAATTATTATCATCTCATTTTGACTAAAGACAATCAGAAGCTTAAGGCATTTGAAAGTTATTTATGCTTGATAACGAACTGAACAGTTTAATTGAGACTGGCAAATCCTAATGTCATTTTAAGAGTCACGAAATAAATTATTGGGCCAAGAAATAGGTTTGATATGAAAAAATTCAATGGAAAACCCACATTAATATTTTGTAGTAATCTCCTATCTTATTCTTGAGTTTGTTAGATTGTGGATATCATGTATAAATTTTGTGTTGATTTTAATTGGCTAATATGGCTTTATTTAAAGTATAGGTAAGCATTTATGTGTTGGGAAATATAGTAAACATTTGTTAAATAGTATTATTTGTTTATATCTTCCTCTGGCAAATATGGTTGCTCAATAAAATGCATGTAAATTGCCCAGCACAGAGATTAATATGTAGAGGATGCTTAGTGATTAGATTTCCTTTAAAAAATACAAGAATAACTTGAGCAGAAGATGGAATTATTAAGTATTTTATATTATGACTTTATTATTTGAGGTGCAAATTCTGATTATTACTGGTTGCCTTCCATAATAAGCCAGATGCCAACTCCCTCCTAGAATTACTCCTAGAATAGCAATAAAAGTAATTATGGAGACCAGGGCTTATTGGACCATTTTAGGAGGTTTCTTCTATTAGACAGTATGCCGCAAGTCAGAAATTCATTTGGATATGAGCAGATGTACTTGCCTCTTGGAAAGGTTAATCTCATCATTCATTTTCACTTTAGAAAAAAATCAGCCTAAACTGAGAGGATGTGAACTTTGTTGTAGGGTGGGAGTATGGAAGAGGTATATAGAACCTCTGGTCAAAGCCAGATGGTTGAAGTGATGGTGGTTGGAGATTGTGATACTGGAAAACAAGGGAAAGAGATGATACATTAGGAAAAAAGTTCTTAAGAGAAATTGGAGAAAACAATGACAAACTTATCAGCCACTGGAAATCACCGGAAATTGTGTGATGCCTGATTTGTGAATGTAAGTAGGGTAATGTTTAAGAGTGGGGATTCTGAAGTCAAACTACCCGGATTTTAATCTGATTCAACCATTTACTGTCATATGACACTGGTTTAAGTCAGTTATCTGCTCTGCACTTCAATTTCCTTCTTGGAAAATGGGAGTAATAAGAGCATGCTTTCATGGTGAGCATTAATAATCCATGTGGCACTCTTAGGATAGAACCTGACACAAAGTGTGGAAATCGTAAAAGAGTTAGCTGTTATTATTTTCTCATGGGACTCATACATACATGTTATTTTGCATAAAAATAAAATTATAGGTAAACCTATACTATCCTTTTTGAATCTGGAACTTTTCATCCTGAATAATGCAAAAATGAACTTGCAAGCTGTGATGCAAAAGAGAAGCTATAAATGATTAAAGTTAATGATAATTCTTAGGATACTGTGGATACTCAGTGGGCACTCAATGAATGCTGTTGAATGAATGGAAACTCACAGACTTTTTTTCAGCGTATCACTTTATTTTTATGGGAAATTAATGAAACAGTAATAAAAATATTTAAACATATGCAATTAAATTCATACATGAGGCAATCCTGCAGTGAAATTGAATTAGTTGCCTGTGGGCACATAAATATTTGTAGTTCATTGCTATTATTAATATCTTACCATGTTTTTATTGGTAAGTACTCTGTCATTTGTTTTCAGAACCTTGCATTTTACACTGTGTATTCATGTTTGCCCCTGCTTTTCTAGTTACTTTATAAATGTAAGAGAGTATAAATGCTAACCACCTTGACGTCTTTGGTGTTTATTTATTAGATTTACAGAGTATTTCTTCCAAGTAATTAAAGGTTCTAGATACATAACTATAAACCTGGATGATGGCATTTGCAGGCTCTAGAAACTTGCAGAGTTTTATGGTTTACTTCAAATGTGAAAACATAGGCCTAGAAAGAAGAGTAAACATAATTTTAAACAGTGATACGCTATAACTTAATGTGTGCATGGAAACTTGAAGGTAAAATCCGTATAACACAGTAAAGAACAAGGTGACATGCCAAGAAAGAGAGAATAGACAGTGATAATGTAGGGTGTAAATTAGAAAAATGCCACTGAGTAGGGAAAGAAGGACAAAAGTAGTCAAGGTGAAGAATGAATTCCTGGAAGAACTGAATCAGAAAGAAGGTAATATTGAATGTAGAGGACAGAAATTTATCTTGTATGCAATGGTTTGTCTCATTAGTGCATTTATGGGAAGTAATCAACTATCTGGGAGGATGTCTGATTTGGAGTGCTTGTGTATGTCAATGCAACTGATGATGTACATTTATTTACTTATGCACTGTTTTCTGTATCACGTTGCTGTTTTAAAGCATTGGAAGTTTTATTAGTGAGAATCCTGGCAGCAAACAGAGGCACACTTTGGAATTTTGAAGGGACTGGTTACAGAGGTACGGACAGGGATAAAGGAACTAACATTGGACCTCAAGGTCCTTGTAACTAGTAACAAGGGGAAACTGTTAACCCCACTGGGTCTGAAGTGGCGAAGGGAGAGGATGGTGTTATCGGTATTTGCTGTTGGCTGGAGGCTGGCAGGAACTACAGTCTCAGTGGTAGGAGGGAACCTAGGAAGAGGCTTCTGGACAGGAGCTCTTTGTAGAAAGCAGCCACTGCCAGAACTGTGGAGCTGAGGCAGAGAGGAAGGGGTGGAGGAATGAAGGGTGGGGGGAAGACATATCTTGACCACTTTCTCCTCCCACCCGTCCATCTCCTTTTGTTGTCTTCCACTGAGTGAATCCCCTTGGAAGCTAAAGGATGAAAAAGCTAGTCTATGCATCCCACATCCTTCAGCAAGGCAGAGAACGATGGAGAATGGAATTGGGGTTTGGGGATGGAAGATATGAAAATGGACACTAACATGCACAGTGTCTTAAAATTGTTCAAAATTTCTTCTAATTCATTTTTATAGATGCCTTGGTTGTGTTCTGCAAATGAGACTGAGAACACATAACCTATATTTTAGTACTTGTACCACATATTTTCTGCATGGACCATTAGTCTCCACCTAAAGAATGATGAATGCAGCAAAGGACCACTCAACAAAGGAACAGTTACCATAGACAAGTGACTTTTCGCTGAGTAATAAAAATAATGCCAAATTTGGTATTTGTCATCTTAGTGTCCCAGAATCAGCTGATGATAGTGACAGATTTCAGCAGTTAGATCCGTATTCTGATGCACAGTAGACAACACACATTTTATGTTATATTTATGTGTGGCATTTTATAAATTTAGAGTTATATAACAAAATTAAGGCATGACAAGTAGTTTGCAAAACTGGCTGTAGTTTGCAAGAACATTTATGAGATTAGATGCTTTCTGTTGCTTAGATTTTCTTCCAAGAGCATTAAGATTCTTCAGGGTAATACTTATAAGCTTTAAGTCTCTGAAAATAAAAGGTGAGGGAAGGAAAAAAAATTGTGTCACATTCAAGACTATTCTAATGATTTTGATTTTAATTTTAAAGGACTTTTTAAACAGTATTTCCATGTTTATTTGGGAGTGGGATGTGCTATGCTGAAAGTATACATGCATGCACCTTTCTGTGCAAAATATTATGAAGATCTCCTAATATTAGATACTAAAAATATTTAAATAAAATTGGTATCTGACAAAACTTGACACAAGAACCATCAATTCACTGCTTTAATTCTGAGAGCCAAAATACCATCAGTGAAATACTATTCAGTGTATGTAGTTACAGATGACAAAAATAATATCCAGTGCAATGTCTGTATGCAGTACATCCGTTGGGATTGGTGCATGTATGTTAAGTTAGTTTCTCCCATCCATAGGAGGGGGTTTGGAGTAGTTGGGAACAGTGTCATCCAGGGAGAATATACCCACCTGCATCTTCTTTGTCATTGTTGCCCTTTACACATGGCCGTCTTTTCCCCCCTCTACACCATTTTATGACATGGCTAAAGACAGCAATGGCCTGTAAACAAGAGGATCATCTTCAGGCCCTCGTCTCTGTGGGAAGAGTTACTTGCCATGGTAAAATTGCCTCAGGAGTTGTTTTGTGCTGGCTGTGAAAGTTATTAGTTCTGAGGAACCTGTACTCTGTTGAACCAGATTTAAGTCCAGTTAACTTAAAAGATCTGGGAGGAAAGTGTTTTTTTCCCATACAGCTTTATTGTGCCTTCCATATATACAATGAAAGAGGTGGGTTAATGGATATTTCTATTTCTAACATTTCTATTAATAAACAGTTCTACCGCTTCTGTTGATAAATATCAAAGATATTTGTGCATAAAAACTTCCGAAACATGAAGAAACTCATGTACCTTGGAAGTGTCCAATTTATTATTGGGCGCATTCTTATTTTAAAAATATTTGTGAACTATCGTGGCCCATTCGTTGTCTTTTAAATTCAGACTTAAGCCCAAAACACCACTGCAGATAAATTTCTTTGCTTCGAAGGTTTTATTTTCCAAGTTCCTTATGTGTGCTATAAAGAATAATTAATGTAATGAAAAAATCGATATCGTGTATAAATTATTTAGGCTTTACTATCATTGTAATTTTCTCTTCAACACCTATTGATCGGCAACAATTCATTTGTTAATTTCTTCCTAGTAAGATATTCATTGTATTAGGTCTGTGGTAGTGCTGTCCTGCACTTTCACAAGCAAGTCATGAATCACTAATGATACATGGAACAGGTTAACTTACTAGTGAGTGGAATGAGGTGGAAAACAGGCAGAGGGGAGTAATTGGAAATGCTGTCCTGTAGAAACCCTGTGTAGGCAGACAACTGCTAACAATGAAATGAGTATGCCCTTGCAGGATATTAATTTGTGCTTTAAAACTTCATGGGTATGTATTTTTCCAGGTATGTGTGTTTTCATTTTAGATTAATTTTCAATCACTACTTCTCTTTTTTGGGAGGGGGTGGAGGGGGTAGTCTCCCCTAATTATTAATATCTACCATAGTACTCTGAACATGGTGGTTATTAAATGATGCTTTGGCAGTTGACAACTGAATTATTTCAGAGAATGGGAAAAATCTGAGACCTTTTTGAAGCTCGGAGAGAGATGAGTCGAAGAAGAAATCCAACTAACACATTCATGGCAAAGAGAGTTTTTGCATTGGATAATTTGGATCAGGGAAGCAGAGCGGTATTCTGAAAAAACCTCTAAATTTGTAATTAGTCAACCAGGGTTTGAATCTAAGCTTCCTCGTTTACTTGTTTACTGATTTATTGTATCCCTTCCTGCCGACACATAAGTTTCCTGAGGATGGTGACTTTGTTTTGTTCTGGTCTGCATCATCAGTACCTAGGATGGTGCCTGGCACATAATAGCTGTCAAATAAATGTTGACTGAATAAATGAAAGAATGAAAAAAAGCAAGTATAAATAAATTTACTAATTTATTAGAAAATTTGGATAACGACATGTGTTCTGTCTCCTTTTTAAGAGTTGTTGTGGGGTAAGGAAATGACTATGAAGGCACTTTGTAAAGCATAGAGTACTGTACTATGTAAATTTAAATTTACATTGACAATGAGAAGTCTTGATATAAAATGGAAAAAGAAGGAAAGTTGGATTTTGAAAATGCAATGAATATGCAATTCAGCTTTTATAGAGCATTTAAAAACTCTGGAATGACAAAGATGAAGTTGAAAATATGCAAAATACACGTTCAGCTCAACAACTTGTTAGAGTAATGAGCAGTTTCTTTTAAAACAGGACATAATATATCATAAATGACTTATCTAAGTATGTAAGTCTTTCCCTTAGACCATCAGAAACCTTTTTTTCTATGGATTTGACATAGATCAAAGTTTGAAAGGATTTTTTTTTCATTGCTTTACCTTTTCGAGAAAATTATCCTCAAATTAATATTTTTAATTTTACGTTCATGACTTTATCTTTTATGACAGATATAAATTACAGCTGTAGGTTAATATGTCCTGAAAGTGAGCTGAGAATGTAATTTCTCTTCATTTCAGCTGATTTAACATGTGATAATCTGCTGAATTGTGTATACATACTTGGTTTTGCAGTTAATTACAAAGAAAGCAAGAAATTACTTTAGAATAGAAAATAAAATCTTCCAGAATCTTGAGTTTGCATTATAATAAGATCTATTGGCAGAATCATTTTTGCTTGATAATGAGCTGGTTTTCATATGTGAGGCCTGGTCCTGATTCATTCCAAGTTATGACAGATTTGCACAGGTCGTGACGTAGAAGTACGAGTAACTCCTGGCCTGGGGTGAGTCTTGGAGAAAGGTCAGTAAGCTGATGGAAAACCATTTGATTCGCAGTGTGATGTTTTATGCTTTGACATTTGGGGCCTTGCTGTCAAAAAAGCGGGTTTTGAAACTGCTGAAGCCAGTGATCAGAGTACAGTTGGAAAGTCGAGGCTAGGTCTAAGATTAGACCAATTAGTGTCCTCACACCCATGGTTAGGAGTGTGGATTGGTTCAAGAGATTGGAGCAGACCGAGTCTCCAAATCAAATAGTTCTAAGGAGGACATGGCTATAGGAGGAGGAGGGGAGAGAAGGGAAAGGTTTAAAGTTGTGAAACCAAGCAAAACCTGACACAGTGAATTTCTCATAATGTAAGCGATGTTATAAAAACATTGAATGGTTGACAAGTGATATATAATATTTAATTTTATTTTGAAGTTGTTTTCTTTCTGTAGCTAGCTAGATTGATGGATTCGTTCATGATTGTACATAGCCCAATACACAGGCACTGTGGAGGATACAAATTGAGTAGAAGACTTGGTCCTGGCTCTCGAGGAGTGAAATCATAGTTATGTAGGTCATGGACAAAATGAGTTGTAAATATTTACATCCACAACATTTAAGTCAATTCCTGGTATTATAATCAGAACTATTTATAAAAGCACTGAAGAAGGTGTGCTAAAAGATAGAGTGTGAATATTTGCAGGAATGAACAAGATAGGTAATAAAAGGTTTGAACTGGCAGAAGAGATGGGGTGATACTGGGTTGGAAGTAGGGCTGTTTAGAGAGGGCTCAGAAAATATGCTAGATGGAGGAAATTCGTTTTGATTTGTTATGAAATTTAGAATTAAAGTTCTTAAACAGTAGTGGTTGTTAAAATATGTCCATAAATTCTCTGACACTCTTCCCTTCAAGAGGTGAAGCTTTCTTTGTCCTTTCACTCCCCGTGTTGGTTTTAATGACTTGATTCTAATGAATAGACTACAATGAAAGAGATGAGAGCCACTTCTGAGGTTAGGTTATATAAGGACCGTGGATTCTGTTTTTGGTGTGGGCTCTCATGCACGGGCACTGTCCCTCCCTGTCTCCTCTTTCTCTGGGGGAAGTCGTGTTCTGAGCAGCACTATAGAGAGGCCTACCTGGCAAGAAACTGAAACCTCCTTGCCGCAGCAGTGTGAGTGTGCTTGCAAGGGATCCTCAAGCAGCAGTCCAGTCTTCAGACACTGCAGCCTTGGGAGAGACGCTGAGCCAGGGTTGAATGCGAACAGGAATGGAAAGTAAGGTGGGGTGAGCGTAGCAGTGATGTTTTTAAGGTGAGAGATGATGCAATCACAGGGCACAGGATCTCATCTATCTTCTTCCATTTTTAACAGAGATGAGGGCCGAGTATTTGAGTACAGATCCAGGACGGTTGGTGGTATTGACAGTTGAAAGGTGAGGTGGTTCTAATCTGATTGCATCCCTTTTCTCGATGAAGTGCAGAGCAAGGTCATTAGCCAAGAGTGTGAAAAGAGGGAAGGAAGGTTGGAAATTTGAGAAGAGCAGAGATGTGAATAATTATCTCAGAAGTTGGGCAAACACATTTCCTAGGGAAGTAAGTTGTCTGGCAGTACTGAGTTCTGTTTTGAGATCTGTGATTATACATTTGAAATCAGTCCAGTTAGGATGGTTCTGCGATTTTCTTCAGCAACATTTAACTGTTTGGGTAGAGACATGGAGTCAGTGCACAATTGGGTTTAACCAGCATTGGAGTTTTACCCAGTGAGGAGCAAGGGAGTTATGGACGTTTGCAGGGAATATTTATAGTGCCAGATCATGTCCTTTAGTCTGGTTAGGGGATAAGTGAGGATATGAGGGTCGGTGATAGAGAATAAGAAAAATTGGGCTGGGCACAGTGACTCATGCCTGTAATCCCAGCACTTTGGGAGGCTGAGACAGGAGCATCACTGGAATCCAGGAGTTTGAGACCAGCCTGGACAACATAGCAAGACACTGTCTCTACAAAAAATAAAAAAAAATTGGCCAAGCATGGTGGTACACACCTGTAGTCCCAACTCCTGGGGAGGCTGAGGCAGAAGGATCAGGAGTTCAAGGCTGCAGTGAGTATGATCATGCCACTGCACTCCATCCTGGGAAACAGAGGAAGACCCTGTCTCTAAAAATAAATAAATAAGTAAAAAAGAATAAGAAAAATGATAGGACCAATATTATGTATCAGGGATGATGGTGGAGGTCTTTCAGGGTTGGAGGATTCTGGGAGTGCTTGAGTGCTGGTATAAGTGTGCTGGACTGTAGGAGACAGTGGTCAGAGAGCAGGGGCTTTGAAATTGAGATGCTGGAGTGTGGGCTGTGCCTTGGATGGTCTCTGTGAATGGATGCCTGAAGGGGGCAAGGAGTGATCATTGGAGCTAAAAAGGTCAACGAATGGTGGGGACCGGATGTTGGATGGATTATCTGTGAGAGTATTGAAGTCAAGAACAGTGATAAAGTAGAGCTGGAGAGGAAAGTAGGAAGCTTGGTGTTGGAGGTCCAACGGAGGGCCTTGGTGCTATCTCCAGGGTAAAGGTGACAACAGCTGATGTGTGCTCTGGAAGACTGTAGGAATAGAATTCAGTACTCTCCGGCAAGTCAGACTTCTGAGCTGTTCAGTTTTGCAGGGCTGTGGGAAGGAAAGGGATAAAGGGTAGAGAAGAGAGCAGAGAATAAAAATAAGAAAGATAGAAAAGAAGTAGTGGTAGGAAGTTAAAGAAAGAATTGGAAGAACCCAAATCCTGCTCTGCAGAGAAGGGCAGAAGCCTCACTCTTCAATATCCTGTTAAGGGCACAGGAATTCCAGCACAAATTTCAGAGGGCAGCATTCCATGAGAGTTAAATCCTATGACTTCCACTACCTTTATATCTATCTATCTATATTACATAATCTCAGTTAACAAGAAACTATAAAATTTTGTTCAGCATTCTTCTTTAATGAAAGCAAAAGGAGAAATATGAATGATATTTATAAAGTTTTCCATCTAAAAGCATTTTAAAATTTTAAGCCTTTGTACCAAAGGGATCAAGCTTCTTTTGTCCAAAAGCTTCCCTTCTGAGGGACAGTTTTATCTCTAGTGTTGCCAGGTACGTGAGATTTTTCCAGTAGACAGATGACCTCACAGGGAATAAACTCTGACCATTGGATGTGAGCTGAGCCCTAGAATCCGGAAACCAGCTATGACTCAGCCGATCATATGTCAGTTTGTGATGAGATAGGTTTCTGAGAAATAGAGGTTTCTCAAGAAGACAACTCACATTCATAAAGGAGGGTTAGATTATTTCAAACCACCAGCGGTTTTGATGAGATAGGCCGGGAGAAGGATGCATTAGGGGCTAATTATTATGGGCTGAAAAGGTTATGCATTGCTTGAGTGTGGAAGGGAACTCATTCATAGATAGGTTGGCCTGTGTTTTGTCTAAAGCTTGATTCTCTCCACATTTGGAAGCTACTTACATTTATTCGGAATCTGATATCCTTTTGTTCTGTTCTGGAGAAGCGTTGGAGGCAGTGCAAGAAGTTGTTCTGGTGTTAGTGCCTTTGAGGTGTCAGAGAGGTCCAGGGACCCAAGGGAAGGCCTAGGAATGAAGACCCAAAAGTGGTCCAGGAAAGCTAGGACGGGAAGGTGTAGGCAGGGGACTGTGCAACCCACCGGTATTTATCAAGTCCTTACACTGAGTGTCCAGGAATATGGCATGTCCCAAGCAGGCAGAGAGGGGTAAGGGCTGCTGATACAAAGCTCTTTCTTGACAGGAGACAGCAGTGTGAAGCAGTATCTAAGATCCGACGCGAGGTCAGAAGTGCTGGGTACCCGGCTGGGCACTGGAGATAAAAAGGTGAATCTGACTTCATCTCTTTTCTCAAGAAACATGCAGTGAGCAGACTCCAGAATGGGTCATTGTAAAGCGACGTGCTGCGGCGTGGATGCGGAGCTGCGTGGGACAGGGCAAGCGTAGCCTGCAGGTGTGGGAAAGGCTCTTGTGGAGGAAATGGTGTAATTCTAAAGGGTCACCAGAACTCAGAGTAAAAAGTGGTTAATTTTCCCTGACGGGTATGGTGAAGACTTCAGAAGTGGTAACTCAGGAACTGTGCACAACTGACTTAACCTTGTCAAGGAACTTCTCCGAAATCATCTCCTCACCATTCCTCCCTTATTTGTGTCCTGGATGTGTCTTGATGACATGCTGTTTGCTGCACCTTGACCCAGTATAAAGTTGTACCATAAGAAATTTATTATTAAAAATGTTAGTGGTACCAAAGTTTATGAAAAACAGTTATAATTTTCTTATAAATTAAGGAGGATTCAAGGTGACCACGTAGGATCACTCTTATGCTCTGTAATGCTTTCTTGAGTGGGATACAAAGGGGCAGATATACAGTGTGTCCTGAAGGAAGAAGGTTGATTACTCCATTTTTAGCATATATAATTAAGAACAGATGAATAATACTATTCAGTTATCCTATAGCTTAATTACTTGTGAATGTGCATATTAAGGTACATGACCTTCCTAGGCTAACTGCCTACTTCCAAAGACAATTTGAGGTAGATTGCAGAATTAAAATAGGACAATTAAAAATATGAGTCAAACCAAAACCAATGAAAAGGAACAGAAAACGGTGTGTGCCAGGCATCTAGATTTAGTTAAGTTTTGCAGTTAAACATGAACGTAAGCTTTTAATATTTTGGCTGCTAAAACAAACAAAATAAATAAATAAAATACTTAGAGAGCCCTTGTCATTGGGTTAGGTTTGTTCCAGGGGGAAAAAATTTCTTTTTCTGACCCCTGGAAAGAATTTATTGCCTAAAGGGACATGAGATGATATCATGAACAATGTTTTCACAATAGTTTTGCAGAAGATACAGAAACATTCTTCAAAAGACTGTTATATCAGCTCTATAACACAGATTTTGGTATATCTACAATAAGTAACTAGAGAATACAATGAAAAGATCTCATTCACTACAGTGACAAAGATATAAAATACTTAGGAATAAGCTTCATTAGGGACGGCTGTGACCTACATAAAGAGAACAACAGATTTCACTGGAGATGTAATTGAAGCTTGAATGAATAGATGTGTTTCCTGAATGGAAGAATGCATATTGTAAAGATTGTACATTTTTATTAAGTTCATTTATAAATTGAAGAATAAAAAATCTACTAGGTCTTTTCTTGACAAAAATCATTCTAAAACATTTTGAAAAAAATCTCGGGATACCAGAAGTATTACTGAAGAAGGAAGGTGATGAGGGGGAGTCAGTCCCAGATGTAAACCATGTTAGAAACAATAATTAAACTGCATCTCTGGATGTATAGCTAGAAGTAGACATAAATAGGACAGAAAGCCCCAGAAACAGATGCAATTATATTTATGAATTGAATGTGTGATATAGTAGTTACTACAGAGCGATAGGGAAAGGAATGCTCATTTAATAGCCGGTTTCCCAACAATATTTAGAAACACAGCAAACTCTTTTAGATCTATATCCCATATTATATAACAAACTATGTCCCAGATGAATTCAATGGTTAAACTTAAAAACATAATATAAGCTTTGGGATAATATAAAATTGGGCATATTCATGTACCTTGGAAAGAATGATCCTTTCCAACGTATGAAGGGACAAAAGAAAGCACAAGGGGAAAATGAAAGATTTATCTGTATTAAAAATATATAGATTCTCCAGGTCTTAGAAGCTTGCATCTGTGCCTCAGCCTTTTTATGCTCAGGACTTAAATCACCATCCAGGGATGAATTACACAAAAATTGATTCACTTAAACTTAAGGAGGTGTTTACGCATATCAAGCTCTCTTGTTCTTTTTTCTTTTTTTTCTTTGAGACAGGATCTTGCTCTTTTGCCCAGGTTGGAGTGCAGTGGTGTGATCACAGCTCACTGCAGCCTTGAACTCTTGGGTGCAAACCGTCCTCTTGCCTCAGCCTCCTGAGTAGCTGGGACTACAGAGGTGCCACTACGCCTGGCTAATTTTTCTATTTTTTGTAGAGACAGGTTCTTGCTTTATTGCTCAGGCTGGTCTCAAACTCCAGAAATCAAGTGATCCTCCTGCCTTGACCTCCAAAAGTGCTGGAATTATAGGTGTGAGCCACCATGACCGGCCCTCTTCTGTCAAACTCAGCCTCCTCGAGTACACAGCCTCATCTATGGGGAAAAATTGGACTCAGAGCCCAGGTGTCTCTGAGTAGTGTCTCAGTGGCTTGCCTTCCAGGACCTTGGAAAGCTCACTCCGGGTAAACAGATTGAGGAAAAAACACACAAAGTATGACAAGAGAAGATTAATGACTTTCTTAAAGGTATTCAAATTGGTAGAAAAATGATTACATTTTCAATAGATAATTGGGTAAAACTTAAGTAAAGACAGTTTTCTCATTAAGAACTGCAGTAATAAGCAACTAGAAAAATATCAACCTCTTCAGTAAGCAATGCAAATAAAATATAAATTAAAAAAACACACAATTTACACCTACTAAATGAGTAACCATTAAAAATATAGATATAATACTCAGTTTTCATGAATTGTGGTAAAATGGGCTCGTTTGCAAATTTTCAGTCTTCCAATGCTGGGTTCTGGAAAGTAGTCTGACTATGTATCAGGAGTCATAAAACTGCCCTTGAACATTTACCAGGAATCTCAACCCAGGGAATTTATCCTAAGGAAATAATTTAAGAGGAGGAAAAAAAGGAAGATGTATGTACTGAGATATTCATTCCACCATTGTTTATAAGGGCAAAGAGATGGAAAAACAGGGAAGAACTAGGAATTTGGATGGCAGGGGAATGGTTATATCATGGTACAACAAATTTATGGAACATTATGCCCCCATTAAAATGATAATTATGAAGATCAGCATATTATGAAATATTCGAAGCACTGTTAAATTAAACAGGATACAAAATAGTATCTATCAGCTTTGCATCCCTATGGCCAAGTTCTACAAAGGAACATAATAAAATGAATAAAAAAATTGTTTGTGAAAGTGTGGTAATTTTAATATCATTTCTAGTTTATTATTATTAAAAGCAGCATGAAGTAGTGGTTAAGTATGTGGATTCTCTTGCCTTCATATCCCAGTACATATCCCAGTTCAACTACTTACTAGCCGTGTGACTGGGGAAAGTTACTTACCATATTTTGTGCCTCAGTTTGCTCATCTATGAAACAGGGATAGTAATAGTAAGTAATAGGGCCTACCTTATAGAGTTTTGAGGATTACATGAGTTAATATTTGTGTTTTCTTTTCTTTTCTTTTTTTTTTTTTGAGACAATCTTACTCTGTCGCCCAGGCTAGAGTGCCATGGTGTCAGCCTAGCTCACGTAACCTCAAATGCCTGGGCTCAAGTGATCCTCCTGCTTCAGCCTCCTGAGTTGCTGGGATTACATGTGTGCCCCACCATGCCTGGCTAATTTTTTCTATTTTTAGTAGAGATGGGGGTCTCACTCTTGCTCAGGCTGGTCTCAAAGTCCTGACCTCAAGTGATCCTCCTGCCTCGGCCTCCCAGCATGCTAGGATTATAGGTGTGAGCCACCGCTCCCAGCCATGAGTTAGTATTTGTAAAGGGCTTAGAAAAGTGCCTGGCATATATAAAGCACTACATCAATATTACCTATTAGTATAATGTTGCTTTTAATAAGATATAAATGGGTGTAAAAACTCCAAAGTGAACAAATACTATTCTTCTCATAAAACACCATCGCCCAAGGCCTATTAAATAGATACTGACTTCTCATCAGTCTTTGTGTTGAGAGCAAATCCATTGATGCTGGACCATGACTTCCTTTAATGAAAGGACTCTATTTTACTCATTTGCATAACATACTGGTTCATGGTAGGTAATCAATAAAAGTTTTTGACTGACTTTCCCAGATACATGATTTTTTGATGATTTGGCTTACTGGTTAGTCCGAGTGTAGGTAACCATAGGAATTTTTCCTCCTTGACCTGTGTTTACCTTTGGCTTCATCTTCCTCCCTCTTTCCGTGTGTTTTCTTGGCCTACAGTTTCTCAGGATGTGGTTCGGGGGTCATTCCTTTGGAGCTAGGTCAGGAGCTCTTTCTTGGCACAGACATGGAACCCTGTTGATACGTCTGTTATAATTACATTATATTTTAGTTACATTTTTGCATTAGTTGGCGCTCACCTACTTCCAGGTGACTGAAATCAATCTATCTACCTCATACTAAAAGTGGTGTTTGTCTTTAAGGATGCTGGCAGGCCACAGCAACATCCTGGCAGAACGGACAATAGAACAACAGGTGTCAGGAAGAGTCTTAAGAACCTGGTCAACTTTGGGGAACTGGGCAGCAGGAATTAGCTCTCCTTCAATGACATGAGTACATATTCTCTTCATTTACTGCCTTCTTTTACACTTGCTTCTCATCACCTGGCTGTGTATTTTTGGCAGAGAAATCTGACTGGGCCACCTTACCTTTTCGCGAGGTCCCACGGATTGCCAATCAACCTATAATCAGGTATCTGCCCTGATCCATCTGGGGGTGAGGGATGGTGGGAGAGAGCATGGCAGTGAGGAGGTGCACCTGCTGTCTCCTAATCAGTAGAGACCGTGTCCTGGAGAATGTTCTTTGAGAAGGGAACAACATGGCAAACACCCCCCAAACATGTCTCATATCCAGCAGTCTCCCCTCCCTACTTGACTCCTAAACTGTAAGATTTTCAGCAGCAAATGAGCACGTCTTATTCATCCATGTATTCTGAGCGATTGGTGCAGTGTGGCTTGCAGAAAGTGCTAATATGCACTATTGAACTGAACTTTCAAATGTCTGATAGTTCACTCATTAAAACAAGTGATAAATCACAGTAAATTTTCCAATGAATACCTGAACACCACCATTTTAAACTGTTGATGAGAGAGGAAGGCTAGAGAGGTGCACACAGAGGAATCACAGTCTATTGTGATTATGTTGGCACTTGACTTGTGTTCTCATCATTACCCTTATGTAGAGAGGCTCAGGGAAACTTAACGTAGGTAAAAATATATTTAAGGAGAGATAGGAGTTTATGTGAAGTAAGAGGAAAAGCCTGGGTTTTGGGAGTATACAGATTAATTCTGACTCTGAGCTTTATCAGTTACTACATATATGAACTTGAGAAAATCAGTAAGTTCTCTGAGCTTCAACTTACTCATCTGTAAAATGAGGTAAATAATTTAACCCAGTTTTTAGATTGAGTATTTAATGAGATTGTGAGTTTCTAGCATGTAGCGGGTATCAGTAATTTAATTCCCTTCTCTTTCGCTCTCCTTGCTTCGTACCTCAAATGCTTTGAGAATTATTTCGAATGGAGCCCTAAGAGTTCTGATTTCTGCAGCATGGAACAGACTAATTTTGGTGTGAATATTTTATAAGAGAAGGACTTTCAGGAAAATTCTAACAAGATTAACATTGTTAGATGCCCCCTGTGGTCTAAACACATCAAAATAATAGCAGAAGAATAACAGAAATCATAATGAATACCACAAAGGGAAAATAACCTTTGAACACAATAAATGAAAATTTAAAATAAAGAAAACCAGGTGTAATTATAAAGTATTTTAACACTGAAGAGGAAGAACACATTTTCAGGACCAGGAGTTTACAGTGGTAGGAGTGGAGAACAAATATCAAGAATCCCAAAGAGATAAGATTGAATGATGATATCCACTGGAGAAGATACAAAAGAAAACACAATATCTATAAAAATATGCAGTGGTGATGAATGACTGCAGCACTTGGAAATGCTGCAGAAATACCAAAAAAAAAACAACAACAACAACAAAAAAAACAAAACCACCCCCCCCCAAAAAAAAAACCCAAAAAACCAAAAAAAAACCAAGGCAGGCTAAGAAGGGTAGGCTTAGAGCACTGGAGATTTACGTTTGTTGTAAACTGTGACATTGATATAATAGACCTCATGAATCTGGAAAATGGATTGAGATAAATCTGTGCATAATGGTAGCATGGTTATGGGCTGACCTGTGTTACCTGTGTTATTCATAAGTTGCAGTCCTACTAACCCCCTGTACCTCCGAATGTTATTGTATTTGGAGATAAGGCCTTAAAGAGGTAATTAAAGGTAAATGAGGTCATAGGGGCAGATCCTAATTTAATGTGACTGGTGTCCTTATAAAAAGAGGAGATTAGGACACAGACCCACACAACCACAGAGAAAACCATGTGAAGACACAGAGGGAGGAGGAAGGCCTCAGAATGAAACCAACCCTGCTGACACCTTGGTCTTGGACTTCCAGCCTCCAGAGAATACATTTCTGTTGTTTAAGCTACTAACGTTGTGATGCTTTGTTATGGCTGTCCTAGCAAACTAATACAGATACCAAAAGAAAAGGTGTCGGACAATCACCATGGAAACCACAGGAAGGAAGGAGAGATTTCCTCTAACTTAGAAAACAAGAACTTTTGAAAGAGAGAGGAAAAATGTTGACATGCCTTCTATGCATACTCTTAATTAACAGTATTAGAGATGTTTGCTGGAGTACTATGAGTGGGAAAAATACAAAGGATGACATGAATAACATGTTACCAAATGCATACATGACTATGTATTCACAAAGCCCTAAGAAATCAACTAAAAACCATTATACTAATAAGAGTTCATCACAATTACAGCATATAGACTAAATCTGTAGTCTCTAGTGCTTCATATACCCAGTGGTCCCCAACCTTTTTGGCACCAGGGACTGGTTTCATGGAAGATAATTTTTCCATGGACTGGGGAGGAGGCGTGGTTTTGGGATGATTCAAGCACATTACATTTATTGTATACTTTGTTTCTATTATTATTACATTGTTAACCTCTCTGCTAATGATAATCTGTATTTGCAGCTGCTCCCCAGTGCTAGCATCACCGCCTCAGCTCATCAAGCCTTAGATTCTCATAAGGAGCACTGAACCTAGATCCCTCGCATGTGCAGTTTACAGTAGGGTTTGCGCTCCTACGAGAATCTAATGCCACTGCTGATCTGACAGGAGGTGGAGCTCAGGCAGTGGTGTGAGTGATGGGGAGCGGCTGTAAATACCTATGAAGCTTCGCTCACTTGCCGCCTGCTGTGTGGCCTGGTTCCTAACAGGCCACGGACCACACTTGGGGGTCGGGGACTACAGATATACCTATAAAATATAATAAAAGTGAATCTCCTTATAAATAGTATAAGTAGCATAAATAATTTTAATTAATTTAATACAGGATATGAAAGCCGTTTAAGGACATTTAAAATACTAGGAGACATTTTTTTAAAAACTGGGAAAGAGAAAGTAATATTTTACTCCAGAATGCTCTTGCTAAGTTTGCTGATGATTCTAATATCCCTTTATTAAATAGAATTAAATATGATAATAGATATTGATGTGCTTTGTAAATTATAAAATAAGATTTGGATGCTAGATACTGTTGCATTATTAGAGTTCAGGATAGCAAAATTGAGACTCAGGACAAATTTTGGAGGAAAATAGATTTTAAGATGGTCTAAAGTACTTAAAAATTGAGATAAACAAAGAATGCCTGATTGCTCAGTGATCAATCATTTTGACCTCTTGAT
>RJWJ010017900.1:0-32234 GCA_004363605.1 Indri indri
TCTTCTCGCCATTCCTCAAGATAGGTCTTCCTAAGATCATACGTGCCCTGTTTCTCTCCCTCGGATCTGTCAACAGTTCCTCACAGAGCTTCACCCCCCTGCCCACTCCCATCTGCTCTTGCTCCAGTTCATCCCTGTCATCTATGCTGTCCACGACCGAATGCCGTGCTGCATCCCCCCCTAAGAGGCCGGGTTCTCTGCTTCTCTTCCAGGAAGTTATGAAAAGAGGAAAAGTCTCCTTTCCTCACGACCTACTCCCAAGTTCCTTTTATTCCATTCTCAGGTGGGGGAGATTGGGAGCAGATGTTTGCTTTTCATACTCACGCAAGCCTGGCCTCTGAATCCTGGGTGGTACCAGGTGTGATAACAGAACCCCCCTTTCCACTGCATAACGTTTTCTTACCTGCTTTTGAAGCAAGGTCCTGTCCCTGCTTAACTGCTCTTTTCTTACCTGCCAGTCTCACCCCAGAATTCCTTCCTGCCTTCACTGAACATTCATTTATGGAGATGCTGTCCTGTCCTCTTGGTGCTCACTGGGAAGGAGAGAGGTGAGCGGATGAGCAAAGCTCAGAGTCTCTGATCGGGGCTTCCAAGGTGGGAGCATCTAGCACAGAGCCAATGAGGGCCCTTTCAAAGTGGCTGCTCTTGTGGCCAACCTCAGTCCTGTGGCTGCATCTTGGAAGGAGCCAGGAAGGGAAGGCTGGGAAGGCAGCACCCAAAATCGAGGAAGTGGGAGTAGGGAAAGGCACATCCCAGCCTGTCTCGTGGCCGAGTTGCTGAGCTGTGTGCTCTGAGCCCCACACGCTCACTTCCCTCACACCTAACACGGGGATGATATTACTTTCTTCATGGGTTTGTTGTGAGAATTAAATGATATAATGAATGTAGCGTGCTTAGAACAATAAGTATTCCACAAATGGTGACTATTATTATATTCAATCCACCCCTAGATTTACTATTCCAGTTAACAAACACCAGGCTGTGTTTAAGAAAACATCCTTGCTTTTTTCCTCTTGCTTCAGAGCCTTCTCATATGCCATCTCATCTGTGCCTCACTGCAACCCAGCACGAGGGAGCACAGCAGACCTCACTGTCCTTCACATAACGAGGATGTGAAGAAGACGTGCGTGGATGAAAGAGTAATTCCAGAATTTGTCCATGACACTCAATCATACTCTTCCCCTCACTGCACTGTGTGGTTCTTAATGAAAGTTGCTGGCCAGCAACAAGGATGGGCTGAGTTGGGTCCTACCTCCCGTCTGGTAGCCCCTGCCTTCATTGTATCTTTCCTCTGCTCCCCTCAACGTAGCAGATGGGAGGATTGCTTGAGGCCAGGAGTTTAAGAACTGTATCCTTATCCTCAAGATAAGGATGACCACGACTATCACAAGAAACATAACAGAAACAACACAGGGCACATTATACATTACAGTTTGCGCCCCCTACACCCATGGGCTTTGGACACCACAACATATCCTGGCCTAACCACATAAGGTAAAACCCTCCCCACCCCCCTGCCCGACAGCAGGAAAAAGACAACATCCCGATAGGTCAAGAAAAAAGAGAAGAAGGGACAATGTCATGAAGGAGGAGAGGCCAGACAGGAGAAAAAGGGATGACACAGAGATGCCAGTACCACTGTCCCCTGGGGCGTATGCCCACTCCTACCCCACCCCCCAGAGTGTGCTATCCCTGCTGATCTTTCCTGGCAGTCCGCCTCCGTGTCTGGAGCTGTACTTGCTTAATAAACTTTGCTGCTTGCTGCTTCAAAACTGTCTTTTGCTTTCATTCTTCAATCTCGAGAAGACAAGAACAGAGGAGTTCAGCAGCTGGTAATAGGTCTGCCGTCTGTAACCCCAGGTGCTCTTCCCCACTCTTCACTGCCTTGCCTTTGCTGAACCCCAGGATCTGCCATTGGTAGTTCTCATGTTCTTGATCCATCTGTAAAAGGTTCCACTTCCTCTCAAGTCCAGACAGCTCCCCAACAAGGGCGAGAACCACCCCAAAAGCAAAGTCTCACAAAATTTAAGATTATAGCCTCATTAATCTAGAGTCACATTGACAGATCAGTCCTCTATTATCAAAGGGCAGAAGAGCTGAGACTGGTTTCTAAGGAATTATTCCCTCTACCTGATGCTCCCTCTGCTCTCCCCAGACCTCTAGGTTCCAATTCTTTAAGAGTTCCATTTAATTCCAACTTCAAATCCCATTTCTGCCAAGATGCTTCTCTCTAATTCTGGCTGGTATCGATTTTACCCCTGTCTGGCTGCCTATAGCAATTATGAATTCATGAGTCAGAATATTCAATCTGAGCCAACACAGCTCTCCTACCAACTCCCTCAGCCCCCTGAGCCGAAGCCATAGCACTGCCATGGCTTACGGAGTAGCTACATCTTTATACCCCATTTTGCATATGAGGAAACTGAGGTTCAAAAATGTCAGTGCCCTTCCCAAGGTTGCACCACTACAGATCTGGGATTTGATGCCAGTTCTCTTCCATGCTACCCATCCATCACTGCATTATCCTGCAGTATCCTGAAAGCTTTGGGTATGTACCATGCTTGTCTCCCACTGGGATCTGAGCTTCTGAAGGGCAAGGATTGAATCCTATTCATTTTTGTATTTCCAGATCCCTAAAATAGTGCAGAGCACTCACAAGCTGTAAACAAATCTGACCTGAATTCAGTGATCACCTAGATGCAGTATTTCCCAATTGTCCCTGATGGTCACGCAGAGGGCTTGTTAAACATACAGCTTCGCATACCCTCGGACATCCTGAGTCCTGTTTCTCAAACTCACCCCAGTATTTGTAATTTAACAACAGCCCAAGGAGATTGTTACCGCAGTTCTTCTCACAGTATAATATGCACACAAATCACTTGAGAATCTTGCTAAAATGCAGACTCTGATTAAGTAGAGTTAGGGCAAGGCCCGCATTTCCAGGAGGCCCCAGGTGATAACAATGCTGCTGGTCCATGGACCACACTTTGAGCAGCAAGGCTAGAGCAGACCAGAGGTTCGCCACCCTGGTTTCCCATTAAAATCACCCGGGCACTCTTTTAAACTTCTGATGCCAAAGACCTCTTCATTAGGCAAGCTTCTGATGGAAAGAGAATACGCACATATGTATATCTGATTTGTATTCGTAATATATAATGAACTCCTACAATTCAATTTAGAAGACCAAACACACCAATTTTAAAAATGAGCCAAAGACCTGTTAGAAAAGGCTCACTTGCTTGTCCAAGCATGAGATAGTGACATCGAAACTGTAGTCTGAGGCCCAGAGATGCAGCTGTGTGAAGATTAGGGGAAGGATATTCCAAGCAGAGGAAACAAGTAGAGTGAAAACCATAAGAGGGGAATGAGGGGGGAGGTGGTAGAAGACAAAGTTGAAAAAGAAGGCAGGGATTTGTAACCTGGAGTATAAGGGATTTGAATACAACCTGATTTGCATTTTAAAAGAATAGATTTAGGAGGCTGGGCTGGGAATAAGTAGAGAAGAATAAAGGCCATTTGAGAAACTATTACAGCAGAACACACGAGTATGTATTGGATTACGGCAGCATGGAGGGAAGATGATAAATTTGAACTAAGGCTGGGTGGTATACCCATGTAGAGATGTCCAGTTACATAGGTCTGAGCTGGACATGGAGTAAGCAGCCTTGGACATAGTCTCGCTGATTCATTCTTCCAACAAATATTGATTAAGTTTCTTCTCTGTTCCAGGCACAGGGCTAGGAGCTGATGCTGCAGAGATAAAGACGGCAGTCATGGTCCTTGCTCTGATTGAGTTTCCACTGGGAAACAAATGATTAAGCACTCAGAGTTTGGAGAGTGTGATACTAAACAACTTATTAAACAAATAATGATTTCATTTCCTTTGTGGGAAGTGCTACAGAAGAGAAGTGAACAAGGGATCTGATCTACTCTGCAATGTCAGGGAAGGCGTTGTTGAGCAGGTGTCCTTTGAACTCAGCTGGTAGGAATTAACCAGGTGAAAAAGATGAGGCCAAGCATTCCAAGCAGAGGGCCCAGTATGTACAGAGGCCCTGAAAGGGGATTTGGCATCCCTTGTTTGAGCACCTAAAAGAAGAGCAGTCTCGTTTAAGAGCAGAGAATGAGGGGGAGAGTAGAGGTGGTAGTTAAAACCTTGAGAGAAGATGACATTTTCCAGGGAAGTATGTTGATTGAAAAGAGCAAAATGTTGAGGTAGAGTTAAGGGAACCAAGATGTTTCAAGATTGCCATGTAGTTGCCACCCAAGCCATCGAGAAGCCCCCAGAGCCAGACACCTGGAAAATAAAGATTATAGACACTTCAGAAAACCAACACCTTCTTAGGTAGTGAGTCTGCAAACTTAACTCTACAAATTGATAGAAATATCACTGTGGAACTTTGGTATAAATTAGGAATTTAGGAATAAATTAGTATAATTCAACATTTCAGGAAACAGGAGACAAGTTTCTAGTTCTAATGCCATACTCTTCCTTCTTGGCTATATTGCATGCCCCATAAAAATACTCTTTATGGTGTGTTTAAATCTCTGGTTTTCGTGCTGCATAAAATGAGTTCATGATGGTCCATCTGAGAGTCACGGCTATGCTCCCCCAGCAGGGATGCCCGCCGATAGACGCTCTCTGATGAACTGCGAGGCACTGAATCCATTAGATGCACGAGGCTGCAGATATCATTAAACTTTTCAACCTATTCACATTCTCCTGGCTGATATCTAGTAAGCTTGAAATCTAATTATTTACTCTGTAGATGGGGACAGGTACTCAGGGAGGTCCAAGAATTGAGCACCAGTCTTGCTCTGGTCACCTGTATTTCTCTTTCCTGAGCAGGACATTGTTAACTACAGCTTTAGGCGTTCTGTGGTGTCCGTGGACAGAGGAAAAGCCCACATATCCCTAGAGCAGTGGTTCCCAAAGTGTGATCTGAGGATTCCCAGGGTCCCAAAGTCCTTTACAGGATGTCCACAATGTTATTTGCCTTTTTAGCTGTGTTCACTTTTGCACAGAAGGTGCAAAAATCAGTAATGGGTAAAACTGCTAAAACTTTTACAGGAATCAACGCAGGGTCACCGTACTGTACTATTAGTCATTGTATTCTTTGCCACCGTAAACTCACAGTAAAGTAATAATAATGATAATGATAAATTTTTAAACATTTTTAAAAGCCAGTTATTTTTTAAATGTCATTGATGAAACTTTAAAAACTGTTTATTTTATCTTTACCCTTGAGTACACATCTTTTATAGTCTGTAAGACAATATGGGAAATATGTATTACATAAAGCATTTCTACCGCCTAGCAGTATACGATGCTGTCTCAACGAAAAGCACTCGTGCAATCATTTGAGTTGCAAGCTGAAAGAGCTGCATTTTTCATGGAACACCTGTTTTGCTTGAATGAGCACCAACAGACAAATTATGATGTTAAGACTTGGGTATTTGGCAGACATTTTATTGAAAATGAATGAAGTGAGCCAGTCACTTCAAGAAAAACAACTGATAGTATTTGTTGCCCGTGATAAAATTCAATTTTCCAAGGAAAGATTAGAATTTCAGACAGCTTCCCAATGCTTAATGACTCATGATCAGATTGGTGGTGATTGTGGTGATGAATGTGATGTTTTGATTTTGTATAAAAAAAATGTCAACAGTTGGAAGATCTGTATAACTCAGTGAGCTGATATTTTCCAAATAAACAATGCATGTTGTTCAAAACCATGCATGGGTAAAAGACCCGTTCAAAGTACAAGATAGACCAATAGATTTTAATGAACAGAATACCCAGTTTTAACTGCAGAGTAGCTGAATTTTCTGTGTGTTTTTTGAGCACTAGTGAGGATGTGGCTTTAAATTGTTAAATCTAGGCAATGATAAATTGACTGTTCCAAATTTTATCCTGCATTTGAGGCCAATATGGCAATTTGAGAGAGGCTAAATTTGGATCCACGTGGCTTGATCACAAACTCAAGAGTCATGCTCTATGATGTGGTCACTAATTGCATTCAGACTGTTTAATTTTATATGAAGGATAAATCTTCCCTAAGAGATAGTTTCTTTAGCCAAGGCAACTCTATAACAAGATTACACTAAAACAGTGACTGCCAGTGATCCCCTGGTACTCACCAGGATGGCTGTACTGATCATTCAGGGATAGCATCTGTTCCTATTGATAAGAACCTGAGTCACACAGGTTTTATTCATTCATTCATTCAACAAATATTTACCGAGCTCCTCCTAGGTCCGAGACAAAGGCAGATTTGCTGATCAAGTATAACCTCCAAGGCCTCTCACTTGCACAGGACCCTCCCAAGGATTCATGTACTCATGAGTGTCCATAAAGTATATCAAGTAAGATATTTTACCCACAATTGGTTAAGATCATTGTCTCTTCCCACTCAAGCCTTCCCTCATTCACACTGTCCCTTATGGGTAAAAGACCCATTGACGTGGGAGCAGTTGCTGATTTTGGAGATTCAGCTTAAGTCGAGGAGTGGATTCATTTAGAGTGGGTTTAGCATGGTATATTTATGCTGTTGCTGTTACTTCCATGTATGTTACATTATCGTTACCTGTGCCAGAAAGGAATGACTTTCAGAAATACTCTCACTGCCCACTACACTAACCCACTTAAAGTCATGATACAAATAAAGTCCAGGGCCAAAAATTGTTTATCGAGATATGAATATTTTCTATGGTGCCTGGCATAAAAATATGGAGGAAAAATAGGTGCAAAATCAAGTCAGTGAAAAACCCTTCCTCATTTCATAGCTCACATATGGAAGAAATTCAATAGAGATCTTCCCAACTTTTGCATTACCAATGACAGATTGGGAAGCTGAAAGAAACTTTACTGAAATATCATCAATAAAAGAGCAAATGTCAATCAATCCCGGTAGAGAAAAGACTGCATTATCTTTATATTCTCTCTGTAGAAAATATTGCAAATTTTTTTGTCTGCTTATTCTGTTAGTTACTGAGGAATATGTTGAAGTTTTCACTCTGGCAGTAAATTTGTGTATTGTTCCTTATAGTTCAGTCAAACTTAACTTTATATATATTTGAGGCTATGTTATTTAGTGTACATAAGTTCAGAACTGTTTTATCTTCCTAACAAATTGAGCCTATTTTTATTACAAAATATCCTTTTTTATATGTTGTAATTGTTCTGTAGTCTTAAGTTGTAGATGTGATTCTTTTTAAAGATGATATGTCTTGGGTTTGTTTTTTTAAAACTCATTCTGACAATCTTTGTTTTCAAAAGGAACATTTATTCTACTGACATTGAATTAATGTGCTAACTGACATATTTGGATTTTAACTAACCATCTTTACTAAGTACTTTCTACTCATTCTCCTTTTTTTTTTTTTTTTTTTTTTTTTTTTTTTTTTTTTTTTTTTTTTTTTTTTTTTTTTTTTTTTTTTTTTTTTTTTTTTTTTTTTTTTTTTTTTTTTTTTTTGCTTTCTTTGCCTTCATTAAGATTGGTTGCTTTTTTTAAATTTTTACTCTATATTCCCATTTATTAGCATAGAAGTTATATACACTTTTATAGGTATTTCAGTAGTTATTCGAGAGATTACATTACACATCCTTGTTATATCTAAGTGTAATTACACCCACTTCCAGGGCAATGCACAGTTCTTAGAAAATTTTAACATCTTTCCAATTTATATACCATTGTTGTTTAGTTTATTTTATGGTGCTAAGAACACTTAACATGAGATCTAGTCTCTCAACAAATTTTCAAGTGCACAATACATTTCATACATGGCCAAATTCAGAACACTAAAATGATAGAAGAAGAATTTTGAACATGGATTGTAAGAAAACTCAATGAAATGCAAGAGAAAATGGATATCCAACACAAAGAAATCACAAAAAAATCTGGAACTTGGAAGAAAAATTTGCTAAAGAAATTGAAATATTAAAGAAAAATCAAACAGAACTCCTGGAAATGAAGAATTTATTCAAGGAATTGCAAAACACGGTGGAAAGCCTCAAGAATAGGGTAGATTAAACAGAAGAAAGAATCTCAGGGATTGAAGATAACACCTTTCAATAAAACAAGTCAGTCACTGAGATAGAGCAGAAAAATAAAAGAGCAAAGCCTACAAGAAATGTCAGATTATGTGAAGAGGCCTAACATGATAATTATAGTCATCCCTGAGGGTGAAGAAGAAAATACACAAGGGTTGTATACTATTTGAGGATTTAATGGAGGAAAATTTACCTGGCCTTGCTAAAAATCTAGATATCCAGAAACAAGAATCTCAAAGAACTCCTGGGAGATTCATTGTAAACAGGAAGAAACCACAACACATTGTCATCAGAAAGCCAAAAAAAAAAACACGAAAGAGGCCCTCCTATGAGGTGTAAGACAAAAGAAGCAGGTAACCTACAAAGGAAAACCCATCAGACTAACTGCAGACTTCTCAAGTGAGACCTTACAAGCCAGAAGAGACTGGGACCCCATTCTCACTCTTCTCAAACAGAGTAATGCCCAGCTTAGAATTTTGTACCCTGCAAAACTAAGCTTCTTATATGAAAGAGAAATAAAGACCTTCTCAGACAAGCAAAGACTGAGGGAATTTATCAAGAAAAGACCTGCCCTCCAGGAAGTACTCAGAACAGTGTTACACATGGATCAGCACAGTAAACACTCACCAGTGTAAAATCATCCAAAAGCTAAAGGTCAAAGGGCAGATACGACAATGGCTCAAGAGAGAAGACAAAGCAACAAAGTTCAACTCAACAGGATGAACAGAAATCTGCCCCATTTATCAATTCTTTCAATAAACATGAATGGCTTGAACTGCACTCTAAGAGGACACAGGCCAGCCAAATGGATAAATAAACAAAAGCCAAGTATTTGCTGTCTTCGGGAAGCACATCTAACCCACAAGGATGCATTCAGACTCAGGGTGAAGGCATAGAAAACAATATTCCATGCAAACAGAAGCCAAAAGAAAGCTGGTGAAGCAGTTCTGATTTCAGATAACTTAGTCTTCAAATCAATAAAAGTAATGAAAGACAAAGACGGTGAAGAGTACAATTCAATAGGAAGACATAACAATTCTAAATATTTATGCAACTAACTCAGGTGCACCCAGGTTCATAAAGCAAATCCTACTTGATCTAAACAAAATGATAAACAGCAACACCATAATAGCTGGAGATTTCAACGACCTTCTAACAGAACAGGACAGATCCTCCAAACAGAAAATAAACAGAAAAACAATGGACTTAAACAGAACCCTACAACAAATGGGGCTGGATGACATTTACAGAACATTCTACCCAAAAACCACCGACTATATGTTTTTCTCATCAGCTCATAGGATATTCTCTAAGATTGACCATATCCTAGGCCACAAAGCATGTCTCAAAAATTTTAAAAAATAGAAGTTATACCATGCATCTTCTCAGACCACAGTGGAATAAAATTAGAAATCAACTCCTATAGAAACTCTCATCTCTACACAAAGTCATAGAAACTAAACAGCCTTCTGCTGAATGATTATTACATTAAGGAGGAAATCAAGATGGAAATCAAAAGATTCTTTGAACTAAATGATAAAGGATATACAGGTCATCAAAATCTGTGGGACACAGCTAAAGCAGTCCTGAGAGGAAAATTTATATCCATAAATGCCTACATCCAAAAGACAGAAAGATCACAAATAAACAATCTAATGAATCATCTCAAAGAACTGGAAAAGGACAAGCAAACCAACCCCAAACCCAGCAGAAGAAAAGAAATAACAAAGATCAGAGCAGAACTCAATCAAATTGATAACAAAAAAAAAACTATACGGAAGATTAATAAAACAAAAAGTTGGTTCTTGGAAAAAATAAACAAAATTGACATGCCTCTTGCTAGATTCACGAGAAGCAGAAAAGAAAGGACTGTAATAAGCTCCATCAGGAATGAAAAAGGAGAAATTACAACTCATGCCACAGAAATACAAAATATCATCTATGAATACTATGAAAACATATCTGCACATAAACTTGAAAGTGTGGAGGAAATGGACAAGCTCTCAGAAACACACTGCCTCCCTAGGCTCAATCAGGAAGAAATAGAATTCCTGAACAAACCACTGTCAAGTACTGAAACTGAAGCAGCAATGGAAAACCTTCCTAAAAAGAAAAGTCCCAGACCAGATGGTTTCACACCTGAATTTTGCCAGACCTACAAAGAAGAACTGGTGCCCATCCTGGAGACATTATTCCACAACATCGAGAAGGAAGGAATCCTCCCAAACATGTTTTATGAGGCCAACATCACCATGATACCAAAACCAGGAAAGGATGCAACAGAAAAAGGAAACTACAGACCAATATCCCTTATGAATATAGATGCAAAAATTCTCAAGAAAATACTAGCAAACTGAATTCAGGTGCTTATCAAAAAAATACTCCATCACAACCAAGTGGGCTTCATCCCAGAGACACAGGGATGGTTCAACATACACAAATCCCTAAATGTAATTCACCACATAAATAGAAGCAAAAACAAAGACCATATATGATCCTCTCAGTAAATGCAGAAAAAGCATTCAACAAAATTCAGCACCCTTTTATGATGAGAATGCTTAAGAAAAGAGCCATAGATGGGACTTACCTGAAAATGATACAAGCTATATATGACAAACCCACAGCCAACATCATACTGAATGGGGAAAAATTGAAAGCATTCTCCCTTAGAACTAGAAGCAGACAAGTTTGCCCTCTATCACCACTTCTATTCAACATGGTGCTGGAAGTCCTAGCCAGAGCAATAAGACAAGAGAAGGAAATCAAGGGCATCCAAATGGGGGCAGAAGAGGTCAAACTATCACTCTTTGCCGACGATATGATCTTATATCTAGAAAACCCCAAAGATTCTGCCATGAAACTACTGGAATTGATAAACAAACTCAGCCAAGTCTCAGATTACAAAATCAACATACAGAAATCAGTAGCATTCCTATACACCAACGACAGTCAAACTGACAACCAAATCGAAGACTCAATATCCTTCGCAATAGCAATAAACAAAATAAAATACCTAGAAATATATTTAACTAAGGAGCTAAAACACCTCTACAGGGAGAACTGTGAAACACTGAGGAAGGAAATAGCAGAGGACGTAAACAGGTGGAAAACCATACCATGCTCATGGGTTGGCAGAATCGGCTTTGTTAAAATGTCTATACTACCCAAAGTGACCTACAGATTCAATGCAATCCCTTTTAAAATACCAACATCATATTCCACAGATCTAGAAAAAATAATTCTATGCTTCGTATGGAACCAGAGAAGACCCTGTATAGCAAAAGCATCTGAAGCAAAAAGAACAAATGGGGAGGCATCAATTTATCAGACTTCGAGCTATACTACAAGGCGATAGTAACTAAAACAGCATGGTATTGGCACAAAAACATAGACATAGACCAGTGGAACAGAACTGAGAACCCAGATATAAAACCATCCTCATATAGCCATCTAGTCTTTGACAAAGCAGACAAAAACATACACTGGGGAAAAGAATCCTTATTCAATAAATGGTGCTGGGGAAACTGGATAGCCACATGGAGAAGACTGAAACAGGATCCACACCTTTCACCTCTCACAAAAATCAACTCACGGTGGATAACAGACTTAAACCTAAGGCATGAAACTATAAGAATTGTAGAAGACAATGTTGGAAAAACTCTTGTAGATATTGGGCTAGGCAAAGAATTTATGAAGAAGACCCCAAAGGCAATCACAGCAACAATAAAAATAAATAAATGGGACCTGGTCGAATTAAAAAGCTTTTGCACAGCCAAGGAAACTATCATGAGAGTAAACACACAACCTACAGAATGGAAGAAAATATTCGCATGTTACATATCCGATAAAAAGCTGATAACTAGAATCTGTATAGAACTCAGGAAAATCAGCAAGGAAAAAATCAAACAACCCTATCAAAAAGTGGGCAAAGGACATGAACAGAAACTTTTCAAAAGAAGACAGACTAATGGCCAATAAACATATGCAAAAATGCTCAGCATCTCTAATCATCGGGGAAATGCAAATCAAAACCACAATGAGATATCACTTATCCCCAGTGAGAATGGCCTTTATCAAAAGTCCCAAAACAATAAATGTTGGTGTGCATGTGGAGAGATAGGAACATTCATACACTGCTGGTGGGACTGCAAACTAGTACAACCTCTGTGGAAAGTAATGTGGAGATACCTCAAAGAGCTACAAGTAGAACTACCATTTGATACAGCAAGCCTATTACTGGGCATCTACTCAAAGGAAAAAAAGACATCCTATAAAAAAGACATCTGCACTAGAATGTTTATAGCAGCACAATTCACAATTGCAGACATGTGGAAATAACCCAAGTGCCCATCAATACATGAGTGGATTAAGAAAATGTGGTATATGTATACCATGGAGTTCTACTCAGCCACAAAAAACAATGGTCATCTAACACCTCTTATATTATCCTGGATAGAGCTGGAACCCATTCTACTAAGCGAAGCATCACAAGAATGGAAAAACAAGCACCACATTTACTTACCATCGAATTGGTATTAACTGACCAGCACTTAAGTGCACATACAGCAGTAACATTCATCGGGTGTCGGGCAGGTGGTGGGGGAAGGGAATAGGTATATACACAACTAATGGGTGCACTGCACACCATCTAGTCGATGGACACGCTTGAAGCTCTGACGTGGGTGGGGCAAAGGCAATGTAGCCTAAACATTTGTACCACTATAATATCCTGAAATAAAAATAAATAAATAAATAAATAAGAATAACCTGTGACATGTTTAAACATACCATTTCCTGGACCACATCTAATCCTAATTACCTTCCAAAGTCCCCACCTCCAAATCCATCAACACATAAATTTGGAGATTAAGTTTCCAACACATGGAATTTAAGGGTTAAGTTTCTAACACATGAAATTCGGGGGACACATTCAAACTGTAGCAGTGTAATAATAAATGTGATTTATTAATATGAGCACCTGGAACAGAAATCTCTTTAGTAACATTTGCTGTAAAGAAATCTATGTCTTTTCTCCTTAAGTCTCAAGACTTATATGTTTGCATTTCATTATAAGTCTAAGAAAATTCAATAATCCATGGCCTCTGTTTAAAGAGTTTTGTCCAGGCAATATTTGGCCATGATGAATAATAAATTATTTTGCCCTAAATAGCAGCAAAAGAAGACTCGTGAGTTTTTGCTTTGCTCAGTTTCCTATTACCAGGTCCTGTTGCAGTGAAGATCTGGCTGGCATAAGTACAGGGAAAGCAAGAGGTCACAACCACGCTACTGTGAGTCTAACTATAAAATGTGGATTGTAAGCACACCTGCTGGCCTCACAGGGAGGTGGCACAAGTATTAATGAAGTAATCCCTTTTAATGGCTTGGCATAAAAAGGTGTCATAAAGAAAACAACCTATAAATAACCACCAGTATGAAAACCAATCATCTCAGATTCTTCTAATCACTCATGGAAAACCTATGCACATTAAGTATCCCTTATCCAAAATTCTTGGGAACAGAAGTGTTTTAGATTTCTGATCCGTTTTTGTTTACTTTGGAATATTTGTACAGACATAATGAGATAACTTGGGGATGGGACCCAAGTTAAACATTAAATTTATTTATGTTTCATATACACCTTATAGACATAGACTGAAAGTAATTTTATACAGTATTTTTTTAAATTTTGTGCGTGAAACAAAGTTTGTGTTAAGTATATATGTACGGAATTTTCCACTTGTGGTGTCATGTCAGTGCCCAAAAAGTTTCAATTTCGGAGCATTTTGAATTTCAGATTTTTGGATTAAGGATGCTCAATCTGTACTATGTACAAGAGATATTCTATGACATTTGCTATCAGGTAGAGGTTTGACTGGTACAATCTAACAGTCAATTGCAGATGCTCCAAAATACCTCTTTATTTTGGTGTGACTTGATGGCCAATCTCTGGCTAAAAACAGAAGGAAGTAGGAAGTCAAACCCCAACAAAACTCTGTTCCTGCTGCCAAGTCCCTGGAAATTTCCTAGTTCCTATTCTTCCCAAGACCTGTTTTCTCTGCTTTTCCTTTAATTTAGTGAGCTACTCATATCTATGACAGCTAAATGTTACACTAAGGTACCATCCCACCCTCCTTCTGGTTGAAGGGGTTGGAAAGCTAGAACTACATGTCCCAAACTCCCTTGCAATCAGGGCTCTGTGTACAAATTAATTCCACCAATTAAATGCACCCAGTGATATTTGGGAAACAAGTCATTGCCCTCTTTTGGCTGTTTCTTCTGGCAAGGAAGAGCAGGGACATGTGAGGTTTCTCTGAAGCAGCACCATAGTATCCATTCTCTGACATTCTCCAGATTTGGCAATGGTGGCAGTAGCTGTACGGTGGCAGCAACAGTGGGCCCTTGATTCTAACTTAGTTCCAATGATGGTCTCAAAGGGAATGAATCCTCTTGTGTCTATATTGTTCCACAGTTATTCCTGGAAATTCAGTCTAGAATCTTCTCTCTCAGCCTAACAATTTTGTTAGCACCTAATTATCTATATTTAGTCTTTTTCTAATTAAAATAACTATCGAAGTTTTACTTCTGCACCAAACCATGATTGACACACTTCCAACAAATTCCTTTCTTGTTTATGCTTGCCAGAGTCAGTTCTGTTGCTTGCAATCAAAGAACCCTTTCTGTAAGCGCCTCAGGTGACATTTGCAGAAGCTACGCTATGATCATGGAAAGAACTTGAGACTTTTTTAGAAACAGGAGACCTAAGTTTGGCCACTTAGAGAAGCACATGACCTTGGTCATGGCATTCATACTTCTGAGCCTTAGTTTCCTCATCTGTAAAGCAAGAATAATAACACCCATGCCATAGGATGATTATAAGGATTAAATACATTTAAAAGTAAAAATGTATTCAATACCTAATAGGTATTCAATAAATGTTGATATGCATCTGCACCAGTTTAGTGAACACAATTAGCAATTATCTGGAAATTTTAAATTAAAAAAAAAAACTCATGAAGAAAAAGGCAGGTCAATAGTCCTATTGTTCTGTAAATATTGAAAACTTGCTCCACTATCTATTTTTTTCCTTCCTGGTGGTGGCAGAATGAAAAGTTGAACAGCACCTAGATCTTTGAAGATTTTCTTGAGTCACTGAATCAACTAAACTTAGTGTTCCATTGCTACCTTTTGCTTGGTTTTCTGTTACTTGAAGCTGATGCCAATTGGTCAGGCTCCCTGGGAAAGAGACCCTGAGATGGTGATTGATTGAGGAGTACCTTCAGGGTCAACAGCTGTGACAAAGTGAAGCCACTAGGACTGGGCAGAAGGAGTTGATGTCCAATGTAGTTTCAAGAGTTACGAGCCAAGCGATGGGGAACTCCTGGGCTGGGCTAGACCATCAGAGCTGTCCCAGATAGAGGCTAGGGGTCCAGGCCTATAGACTCTTTTATGACTCTTGCATTGACCAGTCATTGTGTTCACTGGGTATGAGTTGCTACCAAGGAAAGCATGTGGCCTCTTCAGTTGAGAACAATTCTTGAAGAGGAACTCAGCTGTGAACTGAGAAATAAAAATAAAATCCAAAGCCCCTCAACCAACTGAATGGACCTGCTCTTGGCCAAGGAGATTCCAGAGAAACCTTAAAAGCTGAGTTCCTGGCCATGACTAGACAGGAGGTCGGACATACCTCAGTATAACCCCTCCCTTGCTAACTGCCCTTAGACTTTCTTTCCTAAGGGTTAAATAGAAACTAGCCCTTCAAAAGACATTGCTCCACCACTGATTTCAACCAACTGCCTGAAGCTGCCCCTCTTTTTTGTAGTTTTGACACAGCAACTGACCAGCATTTTTTCCTAATAAAAGGCTACCAACCATGGAGTGGTCCTGGCCAGTCTACGGTGGCAGCTCACAGAGTACCTTCATGTCCTCTGCTTCACCTTTAGATGTATAGGGACTAATTGTAATACATTTAAATGTTAAGTCTCCACTCCCAATTGAACATGAGATGCATGTAACATGTATGTTTGCTTACTATACATGTGTGTATCACCCCTTCATGAACATTCATAGCTCCTCCTATAACCTGCTGAACATGCATACTTAGACAACCCATGCAGCATAAATTCCTGTCTCATCCATCCCTCCCTTGAAGTGCTTGCTCTCAGCTTCTGCCGGAGGCTATGCTTCCCAGCCACGGGACGGCCAGCCTGCAGGCTGCAACCCTTTATGAGAAATAAAGCTCCCCTTTCCAAATTTACGAACCTCGTGATTCTTCAGTTGACAGAATTATCAGCAGACAACATTGGCAGCAACTGGAGGAATGACGGCATTGGTCCTGAAGGGGGATGGAGCAGCCCCTCAGAGCATCCACCACACACATGACCTCTAATTCAAGTTGTTATGTAACAGATGTACTCTCATGAGAGAGGTACATGATAGTTAAATCCACTTACTATAATCAAAAATCCTAAATATTTCGAATCAGGAAATGGCATTGTCATTTTGGTTCTTAGAATCTTTGAGCTGGAAGGCACCTCGGAGATTTTACAGCCCACCCTCCTCACTTTACAAATAAGGAAATTGAGGGTCCTGGTATAGTGCATTCATTTTCCCAATGTCACAGAGCCATATCCAGAAGTTTACTCCTTTGACTCATAATTCGTTATGTGCCTCCAGCCTTGCATTTATTTGGCAGACATGTCTGGTTAGCAGGATATTATGCAAAAGTAATATAATCTATATTTTTGAAATTTAAATAATTCTGAAAAAGTACCCTCAAGAGTCTCACTTAGCTGTCAAGATTTTTGCATATACATTTTCCATCAGCATAATTGATTAAGCTATAAATGCCTCTATAAAATTAAACATAGTCCTTTGTCATCCCAGTACATTTAAGCCCCTGATGATAGACCAGAAATTTATGCAATCCAACATTTATTCAATTCCAAGGAAGATAACTAGTTCTAATAAAGGCTTCACCTGGGTAACCAGTTTATGTTCATTAATACATTATAATTTCATAGTTTTTTATCTTCTGCACGTGCATTATCTCATTTAATCTTCCCAGAAACTGTGACATGGTCAGGGAGCAAATTATCATCTCCAATTTAAAGATGAAAACACACATCAAGAGAAATGATATGGTTCCCTGAAAGACACACATCCAGTAAATAGTCAGGTCAGGGCAAAATGCAGGTCATCTGTCTCATAACCCAGTGTGGCAAACACCCTAAGCTAAACTCCAACGAGTCATGACCTTGTGAAATCTCCTCCCCTTGAGTTTAGGTAGAACCTGTGACTTGCTTAGAATGTGGCAAAGGTGATGGAATGTCCCTCCCTTGATTATGGTAAAGATGTTGGATGTCACTCTTCTGTTTACATTCTGTTATGTTAGACTCTGTAACTGGAGAGAGGCACTCCTGCTGGCCTTGAAGAAACAATTTGCCACACTGTGAACAGCTTACCTGTAGGTCTGCATGGCAGGGAACTGTGAGCAGCCCCCAGAACCCGAGACAAGCCTCTACGCAACAGCCAACAAAATGTCGGGGTCCTCAACTGAATTCTGTCAACGACACCAATGAGCTTGGAAGCAAATTCTTCCCCATCTAAGCCTCTAGATGAGAATGCAGCTGAGGGGACACCTTGGATGCAGCCTTGTAAGACCCTGATTGGATAGGCCCTCATTTATACATGGAACATGCCCAGATTCCTGACCAACATGAGATAATAAATGTCTATTGTTATAAGCTGCCTAGTTCATGGTAATTTGTTATATAATAATAGAAAATTATTACACCTAGCATTTCTTCGAAGACAGCTCAGTTAAAATCATATTGTTTCTATCTCATCTTACTCCCTGAGTTCTATAGCCAACCTCCTCAATTTAACCTAGTTCCACCATTGATGAGCTTTGTGAACTTGGCCAAGTTACTTAACTCCTTTGTGCCTCAATTTCTTCAGTAAAATAGAAATAATAATAGTGCTTACTTCATGGTATTCTGAGGACTGAATGAGATCCTCTGTGGAAAAGTGCTTTTCAAGTGCATGACACATAGGAAGGCTTCAATAAATGTTGGCTAGTAGTACTAATCTTGATACTGGTATGGGTATTTGTAGCTAACACTGTTCTCCTGCATTATTTGTTTTCCAATTTTCCTATAGTAATTGAAGTTTTAACTGAACATAAAACTACCCATCTAAAGATCGAATATCCCAACCGTCCTGGCATTTGGAGGTGACCACAGGACCAAGTTCTGGCCAATGGGAAGTTGTGTGTCCAACTTCCAAGTTATGACAACTGCTGGCTACCTGAAACAACATGAAAATAATCTGTTGACAAAGTAAAATTGAGTTTATTGCTTACCGCCTTAAGAGAGATCACTACTTTAACAAAATCTTTATAGCTCGTGAAGCAGGAAAAGTTAAGGTGACAAATGTATGAGATTTGGAAGTGTGGTCTCAGGTGGGTCTCTCAGTTGGGGAAGGAGGAGTTGATTGGGATTGGGCAGAGTCTGTGAATTAATAGTTAGGTTTGCAGACACCATGAGAGAGTGAAACCCTCATGAAAACCAAGTAACCTTCGGGTTCTTTAGCGAGCCTTTTTGAGCACTCTATTGTCCTGAGAAAGGATATTTACTCTAATTAGGATTATAGGAATAGTCTATTTTTCTGATCAATGGATTTGGGGGAAGTTCCTGAAACGCACTATAAATTATTTGCAACTCTATCTTCCTGGGCCAGAGCTTTCTGGAATGGTAAAGTCATGTAATTCAGACCACAGATAGTAAGATTATGTTAAGGTAGGCCATTTGCTGTGCTCTCACTTGTAAACGGAAGGAGCAGACCTTCCCTTTCCTTCTCTCCCTTTCCTTGCCTGGAATGCAGACAGTGGGAGCTGGAGCAACCATATTGGACCACGTGAGAGAATCTGCATGCTGAGGACAGCAGAGCTGCAAGGTAGAAAATGTGATTCCCCAAATGTCAAGCTGCCCTACAAGCCCTGGACTACCAATGTGGGCTTTTACATGAGAAATAAATGTAATTCTACCCAATTTAAGAACACAGACTCAGAAATTTTTGAAACACGCCTTTTGTCATTTATTTAAGAGAGGGATTAACAACTAGAAGGAAGCCAGGGACTATTCCCCCTAAATCCTTAACACACCCATTTTATGGGTTCCCATTTATACATGAGTAAGACCCAAGGCCCAGCGGTACCACCATGTTTCCAGGAGTAGTTTTGGTATAGATAGACATTTAAACAGAAGGAGAGTTGCCGTATTCCTTCTGAAGGCAAAGGGGAGCATGACATTGCAGGAGTAAAACGGCAAGATTGTTGTTCTTTTGTTGATCTTTTCACTTTTAGAGTATATGCCACAAAGTTTTCTTGATCACGGAGCTTCTTTCCTCCCACACTGTGAATGGATAAATCCACACACAAGCAAACACTGTTGTAAACTCCATAGTTGATATTAGCTCAGTCATTTTTCTGATTCATACCAGCCGTCCTGAAAAATCATTGATCCTGTAGTTTGAGGCAGTTCTTCAAGACTGTTATGAAGTTCACTGTTAGCTATAGGTGCCAGGGGAAGCCCCACCTTACCTTATAGTTTAGAGCTGCTATACAGTGGTGACAACTTAGGCGTTGGAGTTATTAACTTTAAATATCAGTAATTTGCTGAGGAGTTAGGCTCGCCTTGTTTTAGTGATGGTTTTGGGATAGTTGTGGTTTGTTGTCCACTGTCTCTGACTTTGTGGCAGAGAGCAAACTTGCAAGACTATTAAATAGAATTTTACAGGGTACAATCTATCTGCGTGTGAGGCAGGTCTTTATCCAGAATTTCTTCATGTGGACTCAATCTCCCACTGGAGTGACTGGGTTGGCATGGAGTCCGGTGTTGTCCTGACAGCTCACACTTAGGATGAGAAGAAATCGGAATAGAAATGTATCTTGGACAAAGACAGTAATATGTCCTCAGGGGTTGGAGCTATCACAGGCTGTCCCCTGATGGTGTCATCTGGCCTGCGGCCCCACAGTTTTTTGAACTGCAGCCCTCATATTCATCATGAAAATTGGAAGGGCCTCAGGCTAACTGAGGCCTGCTTTTTCATCGCGGTTGGCTTCTACAACTAACAGAGATGTGGGATGGAGCAAGCTGCCTAGGTTCTTGTTTGTGGCCTTATTTATGAATGTTAGTACTATTTCTACCATAACATCAAGAAGAGAGCAGTCAGCCCACATTCTTGATTCTTCTATTAACCAAAGTCTGAAGCTCCCACCCTAATTGATAAGGATCCCCAGTATGCTAACTCAAGCAATATCCTACACCCCAGGGAATGGGCAGCACAGTGCATCAGGGAGGCTCCCCCAAGGACAAAGGGAGCAGAAGTGTTCAATCCCCAGAGTCTGAGAGCTGCCTGCCTGGGAACGCTGCCGCTGACAGCAACACCAGCACCTCCGAGGGCAGGGCCACTACACACCTGCATACATTTTTAGGGGATCTGGGGACTGGCCCACCTATGTGCCATTCCAGGGCCTGAAGACAGGCCCATACCACCCACTGCCACTGGCACCCAAACACACACTGTCTGGGGCCCTGGGGATTGATCTACCCTACCCACTGCCACCAGCACACACCACTGGGGGGCCCAAGGACAGGTCCTCCCTGCCCACCAGTACTGCCACTGCCAGCACCTGAGCATGCTGCCTCAAGCCTGAGTACCAGCCTGCCCAGACTCACCACTGCTGGCACCCACATATGCCACCCAGGAGCCTGAGGACTGGCATGCCCAGCCCATTGTCACAACCAGTGATGCCCAAGGACTGGATTGCCTTGTGCCGCCATCCCTAGCAAGGCCTCAGCACAGCCTCTAATAACAACCACAGCCTCGGCCACTGAAAAACTCACAGACAGCACTGATGCTGATTACAGGTGAAGAAATTATACAGAGATTACACCACTGTGCCCACCCAGAACCAAAGCCAAAGGGCCCTACCCAACCAATGTTGTAGATATATCTACAGGAAAAAGTCTTTCCCTAAAAAAGCTAATTTATAAAATCATAAGAAGCAACTATTACACCAGATGTGTCGCCATCAATGTAAGGGCACAAGAGACATGAAAAAGCAAGAAAACATGACACCTGCAAAGGAATATAATAATTCTCCAGTAACAGAGCCTAAAGAAAAGGAAATCTATAAAATGCCTAAAAAAGAATTAAAATAAGAAACTCAGTGAGATACAAGAGAACGCAGATAAATAATACAAAGAAATCAAGAAAAAGAATTGATGATCTGAATAAGAAATTTAACAAATAGATAGACATCATAAAAAAAGAACCAAACAAAAACCCTGAAACTGAAGAATTCAATGAATTAAATAAATACAGTTGAGAGCCTCAACAACAGACTACATCAAGCAAAGGAAAGAATTTCTAAACTTGAAGATAGATCTTTGGAAATAACCCAGTCAGACAAAAAGAAAAAGAAAAAAAGAAAAAAGAATGATGAAAGCCTACATGACATATAAGACACCATAAAGTGACCAAATATTTGAGTTTTAGGAGTTCCAGAAGTAGAAGAGATGGTCAAAGGCATAGAAAACCTATTTAATAAAATAACAGTTGAAAACTTCCCAAGTCTTGCAAGACATATAGACGTCAAGATACAGGAAGCTCAAAAATCACCAAATAGACTCAATCTAAAAAGGTTTTCTCCAGGGCACCTTATAGCCAAACTGCAAAAAGTCAAAAAGAGAATTTTAAAAAAGCAAGAGAAAAAGTGTCAAGTCAGTCAAGTCACATACAGGAGAATCCCCTCCAGACTAACAGCAGATTTCTCTGTAGAAACCTTATAGACCAGGAGAGAACAGGATGATCCATTCAAAGTGCTGAAAAGGGGAGAAAAAAAAAAACCTGCAGCCCCACAGTCCTTTCAACTGCAGCCCCTATATTCATTGTGACAGTTCTGTTAAACAAAAGTCTGAAGCTCCCACTCTAATTGATAAGGGTCTCCAGTATGCTGTTGTGGGTACTTCATATAAATGGGATTGTACAATATATGGTCTTTTGTGACACAGTTCTTTCACTTAGCATAGTATTTTCAGGGTTCATTCCTGTTGTAGGGTGTACCAGTACACCATTCCTTTCTATTGCTGAATACTATTCCCTTGTATGAATACATCACATTTTTTGCATTTACTAGTTGATGGAAAACATCATCTCTTACCTGAACTACTGCCCCCACGTCCTAACTGGTCTTTGTGTATCCAGCCTGCCCTACCACATATACTATGACTGCACCACTTAAGGTCCCTTAATGATTCCTCATTGCCGTTGGTGTTAATCCAAATGCTCAACATAGCAAGAAAGACCCTTTGTGATCTGGATCCTGATTACCTCCCAAACCTCACATCCAAGTCCCAGCTAGGTTCCCATCCTTCTGAACTTCTGATGGTTTCTCAAAGGCACCGTGTTCTCACATGCCTCCAAAACTTTGCATGACCCATTCCCTTTAAAGTTTCCTTGAGAATAGGCATCGTTGCCTGTTTTGTTCATTAATGCATCCCAGGCACCTAGAATAATGTCTTGCATAAAGTAGTTGCTCAGCAAATATTCATGCCTACAAATGTTTTAATTTGAGTGTGTAGATGACCTCTGAGATGGCCCCCAATAAGCCCTGCCTCCTGTTATTCAGGTCCTTGTGTAATTTCCTTCTTGAGTGTGGGCTGAATTTAGAGACTCAATTCTAACTAATTGAATACAACAGAAGTGACAGAATGCCTCTTCCAAGATTAGGTTATAAAGACAGTGGCTTCCATCTTAGGGGCTCTCTCACTCTCTCTTGGATCACTTGTGCTAGAATAAGCAAGCTGCTGTGTTGTGAACAACCCTGTGAAGAGGCCTAGATGCTGCAGTGAAGAACTGACGCCCTTAGTCCAACACCACGCAAGGGAATGAAGCCTACCAACCATCACATGAGTGAACTGGTGAGTTGATCCTCCAGTCCCATTTGAATCTTAAGATGAGACTACAGGCCTGGCTGACAGCTTGACTGTAAGCTCATCCAAGACCTTGAGCCAGAAACATCCAGCTAGGTCACTCAGGATTCCTGACTTCGCACAAACTATGAGATAATGTTTATTGTTTTAAGTTACGTGGTGGCTCACGCCTGTAATCCTAGCACTCTGGGAGGCTGAGGCAGGAGGATCGTTTGAGCTCAGGAGTTTGAGACCAGCCTGAGCAAAAGCGAGACCTCATCTCTACTAAAAATAGAAAGAAATTAGCCAAACAACTAAAAATAGAAAAATTAGCCAGGCATAGTGGTGCATGCCTATAGTCCCAGCTACCTGGGAGGCTGAGGCAGAAGGATCGCTTGAGCCCAGGAGTTTGAGGTTGCTGTGAGCTAAGCCGACACTACGGCACTCTAGGCTGGGCAACAGAGTGAGACTCTGTTTCAAAAAAAAAAACCAAATATTGAACTTCAAGCCATGAGTTTGTTTTTCATAGTGGTATGGATTAGCAATTCCACAATGATATAATGCGTATTCTAGTATTAAACAATGAGACTCAGTTTGCACACTGTCAGAGAAAAGAGTTTCAAATACGGAAAGGGTTAGAATTAACCTATGGGTGTTGAATTGGAATTGGAGGCATAAGCATGAACTCATAGTTACGAGGGAGGGAAAGAGAGAGACAGAAACAGAGATAGAGACAGAGACAGAGACAGAGGCGTATAAATAAACACGCATGTATTTCAAAAAAAGAGGGAGCGGATTGTGTAGGCTGAGAATTGCTGGATTAAACAATTCAAATAGGTTTCCTTACTGCAGGGTTTCTCAGGATCTTTAATTTCCTAGTGAATCCCCAGCAAAGTGAGATAAAACTCCATGGTTTCCAAAAGTATTTGACCGTGGAATCCTTTTCCCACAGGGTATAGCACAGGACTAAAGTTCACGCTAGAGTTTTGAAGTCAGGCAGAACCAAGTTTGATGCGCCACCACCCCTTTCCTGCTGGGGGACTTGGGCAACCTCCTTTTATCTGCAAAAAAAGATTAGGTGAGATCACACCGAGGCACCTTATTAGTTTTTCACTTTTCTCTTTCTTCCAACACTCCCATCTTACCCCCTCGGGGAGCCAGTTCCTGCTGCAGCCAGCTTCCAAACAGAGCCCATGTCAGGACCGTGCAGAGAGTACAAATGAGCAGGCCAGCCCGCCCAAAAGCAATTAGCTGTGTGGAATGCCACGGTCTTTCCTCCTCTCTTTTTGAAACTGGCTCTGCCTGAGCCCAGCACCTGGGTGACAAGTTGGATTTGATTTAAGAAGCCAAAAGAAAAGAAAAAGTAGAAGGCAATTAGAATGGCTTGCAGAAAACTGTAAGATCCTCATTCCTAATCTTCGGGACGGGGGGAACATGGCAAGAGGAGGGCAGGAGGCCGCCAGGGGAGGCAAAGGGGGCCCCCACTGCAGATGCCGTTGTCCTCTGGAGGCAAAGGGCTTCGTTCTCTTAGTCCGGCTTAGTCTCGGCTGCAGGGATCTGGGTCATGGGTTGAAGACTGAGCCAGTAGCTCTGATTGGCTGGACAACCCCAACCAATTTTAAGTGAATTTAAAGTGAGCCAAACCCAGAGAAGCCCTGTGCATTCTCTGACAGTTCGGACTTGGTGGGATAAGAGGGGGTAGAGACTGGTCCACTGTGATTTCTGGCCATTTTTTCTCCCCAGGTGAGTCATTACCCAGCCCCGCATGCAGGTTCAGCCTCAAAGCTCAGCGATTTACCACATGGGGACAGGAAATCTCTGGCCAGGCCTCCGGCAGCAAGATAAAGAGAGAAAAGGCAGATGCAACAGAGAGGCCAGGCAGAGTGGTTTGAGTGACCAAGGCCAATTCTATCTGCTCCATCCTTTGGGAATCCACAGCCGTGTTTCCCAGCCCTCTCCTCTTGCTGGCTCTCATGAAGGTAATAATCAGAGGGGCCTTCTGCGTTGGGCACATTCTGTGTGTCAGGCACTATGCTAACCACTATAATGTATGTATCTATTATATATCCCATTTAATCCTCATAACGACCCTGCAAAAGACATGTTCTTTTACGTAACAAGTATTTATCTACTGAATGCATTCTATGTGCCAGAGACTGTGCTGGCAATATATGATGAATTTACAAATAACAGAGGAATTACCATCCCATTCTACAGACAAGAAAACTGAGGCTCAAAGAGGTAAAGTAAGTCTTAACCAGATTATTCCCATATACTTCAACCAGTTAACGAAGGCACCTCCACAGACACCCCTCCACCCCCATCCACCTGAGACTGTGTACCAAAAAAGCAGAAATGTTTGCTAGGAAACAGCACCCTAAACACAAGTTATTTTCTTTCAACGAGAAATTGCACTTCTTTTCTATTGTGAGGACTGCTTCTCTTATTCAACAAGCAATCATTTGTCTCCTAATAATCACCTCTAATAAAATAAGATGGCCAGCAAGAGTTCTCTAAGAAAGAGTTTTACAGAGCAAATATAACCAGTCCACCTCAGCACCTAGAGGGAGCTCAGTGGCTATGGGAAGAAAAGATAAACTGAGGCACAAAAGCATTAAATAATTTCCTCCTTTGATCAGAATCACATCCAGAATCACAAAATGTGAGAACCAGAAAAAGAACTCACTCACTCCTCAAGGGCACCCCGTGGGCACCTCCCCAGCATCACCCACTTTTCTTGATTTTCCTGAGGATAGCCACACCTCCCTCTCTCAGCCCATTTACTATGGGAAGCTGGTGCCGCTCCAGCTCCAACCAGGCATCCCATTCCCTGTCCTCAGTTTCTGCTTCAGAGATGGGCAGCTTGTTGATTAGCCAGTGTTGTCCAATGAGGTACATGCAGAGGTTTGCTGAGGCTTCTGGGAAAGAAGCATCCTTGCTCTTCCAGAGGAGTGTCCTCACTTTGGATTTGGAAGAAGTAGGGAGCTCCTGGCCTTGAATTTGAAGCTCTACAGAAGGCAAAGCACGCAGCCTGAAAGCAACAGAATCTTGAGTACAACACTGAGCCACTGAGTCAGCCCAACATGGAAGCCCAACCTGGAATCCCACCCTTACTTTGGATGTTCCAATTACTTTAGTGAATAAATCCCCTGTGTAGTTGAAACCTATCTTATTGGGTTATTTACCACAGAAGACAGCGGCCAGCATGAAGCAAAACTTGTCCTCTTACAGGTAAAGAAACTGAGGCCCAAAGAGGTTCAATGACACTATCAAGGTTACACATCCAGCAGAGGAAGGCATCAAAGTTTTTCTGAAAGTTTCCAAAAGGAATAATAGGATTCTAGTTTGGAATTTCCCTGGAAATGGACTTCTATCCCTGATTTTCTATAGGGAAGAACATTCCCAAATTGGAGCTATCCAGCAATAAGATGGATTACCCTTGAAGAAGTTAACTTCCTGGCCACACGAAGTATTCAAGCAGAAAGGTACAAAGACTCTGACAGAGTGGCAGAGGGGATTTAGGTCTCGTGGAGATGGTTGATGTAAACGTCTCTAATTGCGTGGGCTGGAAGGGATTCAAGAAGCCATGTAGTTAGTACCTAAGAGTCTTTCAACATGAAGTCTGTTTGCAGAACTAGGAAAAGCACCCAGAAAGAATCTCTGACTTCTAATCTTCTACTCCAGGGCTCTGCCCATGACACCAAACCACTTCTAAAGACATTTGGTGCAGTCACACAATGGGAGGAAGCCTAGCATCATGGTTAAGAGAATTGGCATGGGGAAATAGGATTGGCCCTTAAGTATATGAAAAGATACTCAATGACACTCATAATAAGAGAAATGCATATTGAAACTGCACTTAGATACCACTTTTTTATCTATCACATAGCAAAAATCCACAAGTTGACAAGGTGTTCAGTTGGTGAAGCTGAGTGGAAAGAGACACTCTCAATGCTGCTGGTGGAACAATTTGGTATAACAACTGTGGAAGATGGTTTGGTGATACCTATCAAAATTACGAACACACATACCCCATAACCTGGCAATCCCACTTCTGGGAATTTATCCTACAGATATACTTGCATGTGTGTGAAATAACGTATATACAAGTTTAATCATTGTAGCAGTGCTTGGAACAACAATAATGATAAAAGGTAGAAAACGCCTAAATGCCCACCAGTAAGAGACTAGGCAAATTCAATGGCTCACCCATTTGGTGGAATACTATGCAGACACAGGAGCAAAAATGAGGACACTTTCTATGAAATGCTCTAGAAAGAACTTACATTATTAACTTGAAAAATTCCTGGAAAAAGGAAAATGCATAACAGCATGTAAAATATATTAGCTTTTATTTAAAAGGAAGAAGATATTATATGTTCGTATTTCTTACATTTGCATAAATCCTAGAAGAAAGCCAGTAAAAAAGTGATCATGACTGGTGAGAGGTGAGGGAACCGGGTGCTGGGAGATGGGGTGAGAGTGAAACTTTTCACTATTTACTCTTTTATATTTTTTGAAAATATATGTATTCCTTTTTGTATAAAAGGAAAACTTGTTTGGAGTCTTTCTGACAGGTCTAGGTTTAAATTCTAATGACATCTACAGTTACATGTAGGTTAAGTGGTGCTTATTCTGTCTATTCTCCTGTAATTATGAACAATAGCTGTAAAAGTTCACAGATATGCCACAGAAGAGTTATCCAGACTTTTGCTGTGGCAGTGTAGACACGTTAGACCTCGGGTTCCTATAAATGCCAGTTACCTCAAAGAAGCATAATGATATCTGTTTGGGGAGGTTGTTGTGAAAATTAATTGAGATCATGCAGAAAGCACTTAGCACAGGGCCTGGTGCATAATAAATGGCTAATAACGCAGATTGTAATACTCCCCAAATAGACGTTTTTAGACAAACAAACAAAACCATCGAGGAAAGATGTTTTAGACTAAATAATAATGGCAATGGAGCTGCCACCATCTGACGGGTATTCCGAATATTACAAGTGCGCTGCACAGGAAGAAGGAATGGAGACAAGGTCACAAACACCAAAACATTCACCAGATTCTCCTTCTGCACTGTTGGACCAGGGAGGTGGGTTGAATGGCAGGTGGCAAATTAGAAAAATCTGCCTTTGGCGAAATGTTGAAAATATTGCAGAGAGAGAGCAAACTGTTAGGAAGCAAAGAACTTTCAGCAAACTTGATAGCAGCACCGTCTGACAAACAAGACACACACACTACCGCCATTTATTTGACCATATGTCAACTCAGGAACCCAGCACACACCATGTGAAACACCAAGGATCCCATTCTCTAGCTCCAACTCCTCATAGATTTCAGTATTTAACTATTTCACTCCTCTTTCCAGTGGCTTTCAAAAGCACTCTGATTATATTATATAAATGTAATATAACTACTAATAGTGCACAGTACAAAGCAATAATATATAAGTGAGTGCTACAGTCTATAAATACCATGACTGAAAAAGAGGACGATTCCCACAGGCTGTTATGGTGGGAAAAAGTTTTAAGAAGGAGGTGAAATTTGATCCACGCCTGGCAAGATGTGAAAGATTCAGGTAGGTGGAGAAGAAAGGGAAAATACTTCTAAGAGGGGAGGGGCCACATATATAATAAAAACTGGCATTTAGTGAGCACATACTACCTGCCAACTATTCTTCTAAGCTCTATATGTGTACTAACTCATTTAATCCCCATGATAACCTTATGAAATAGGTACTAATACTTTATAGACAAAGAAACTGAGACATAGACAACGTAAGGAACTTGCCCAAGCAAGAACCCATAGGACTGGGACTCCAATTCAGCAGTGGAACACCAGGTCCCATGCTGTTAACCATTGCGTTCCACCCTCCTCACCAGGCTGCCATGAGTCTTTTGAGCCGAGATGAGGAAGTAGATTTTTTTTCATTGTAGTAAACTACATATAATGCAAAAAAAAAAAAACACAGTAACATAAAATCTACCATCTCAACCATTTTTAAGCGTATAGCTCAGTGACCTTAAGTCTATTCATATTGTTAGGCAACCAACCTCCAGAACTTTTTCATCTTGCAAAACCGAAACTCTGTACCTATTAAACAATTGCTCCCCACTCCCCCGCCTCCAGCTGTGGCAACCACCAGTCTACTTTCTGTCTCTATGATTTTGACTACTTTAGGTCCCTCAAGTAAGTACAGTCATACGATATAAGCCCTTTTGTGTCTGACTTATTTCACTTAGAATGATGCCTTCAAGTTTCACCAGTGTTGTAGCACATGTCAAAATTTCCTTCCTTTTTAAGGCTGAACAATATTCCATTGTACGTACATATCACATTTTGTTTATCCGTTCATCCACAGATGGCCATTTGGGTTGTTTCCACCTTTTGGCTATTGTGAACAATGCTGCTATGAGCACAGATGTACAAATATCTGTTTGAGTCCCTGCTTTCAATTCTTTTAGATATATACCCAGAATTGGGATTTCTGGATCATATGGTAAGTCCATTTTTGAATTTTTGAGAAAGCACCACACTGTTTTCCATAGCAGCTGTACCATTTTACATTCCCACCAACAGTGCACAAGGGATCCAATTTCTCCACATCCTTGGAGCTAGGTTTGACCCTTCCGAAACTGCCGTGAAGGCAGGACATCTGAGTAGAACGGTCCGGGAGACAGTTGGAGATACTGACCATGGCTCAGGTGATAGAATGGTGCCGCAGACAGACTTGGAATTTATCCAACAAGAAATGAGAGACACCCTGAAGATAGATGAGTGCTGCTGAGAGTGAAGGGAGGACAGCGGGAGGTGAGGAGGAGGCCTTGGGGACTAGCCCAGTTGGGTGGCACATTAATTCACAAATGGCAGCTGCTAATTGTCTTTAAAAGGCTCATTCTCTAAGTCAAACATTCCTCTGCAGTCCCCAGATTTGCTCAGCAAATGCGTCTGCATATTAAAATAAATACTATCTTACTTCTGATGGAATTACCCAAAACCAAAATTAAAGATTCCAATGATAGTTAACATCTGTGGGGTTGGATTTTTTCATGTATTTGATCCTTGTAACAAACTGTGGGGTGGGTGTTATTCTTCTTGCTGTAGTCCTCTGGGGGAGGCAAAGCAATGTGCACCTCCAGGAGAGAGACAAGCTCTCCCGATTTCATTGTTCAGTCCTACCTGGGGGGCGGAGTTAGAAGGGATGGTGAGATTTCAGACTCTCAGAATGATGTGTCTGCTAGTTGGCAGGATGCTGTGCCTTAAAAGCGTACGCACAAAGATCAGTGTTGTTAGGGGTTTAGGGGAGGGAGGGATGAATAGGTAGAGCACCTATTTGGGGGCAGAGGTGGATACATGTCATTAACACACTTGGCAAAACCCGTAGAATGCACACCAAGAGTGAACCCTAATGTAAACTATGGGCTTCAGTTAATAATAATGTATCAGTATTGGCTCATCAATTGTACCAAATGTGTCACGATTTTTTTAAAAACATCAGTCTGGTGAAAAAGCAAATACGCCACACTGATGCAAGATGACTGATGCAAGATGTTAATGATAGGTGAAATTTCAGGAGAGGGGAGATGGGGTATATGGGAGCTCTTGTACTTTCTGTTCAGTTTTTCTTAAACCTAAAATTGCTCAAAAAAATAAAGACTACTTTTTAAGTGTATGCACATAAGTGTGGCCCTCCTTTGTGGTCACCTCTCTCCCATGCTGGAGGGGTATAAGGAGACCCTGAGGGAGAGGCCCAGCAGGTTGCTCTGGAAGCCTTTCTCCCCCGTCTTTAAAGAGCAATCTCAGAAGAAGCCCTGGCATCTTGCTCTTTTGCTCTCTGTCATCTCTCCCTCCACGTGACAGCCAGCTGGACCCCAGGCCCTGCTAGCGCGTTCTTGGGCATGAGGTACGTACAGTCTCCCGATAGAGCCATCCCTCTCCAGGTATATTCTGCCTAGTTCTGATGAATGTGTTGTATTAGTTTTGGATTTGAAGCTGTTTAGGCCTAATTACCTTAGGGGGAAATGTGTGCTTTATTAGCCTGAATCAAATTCACATAGTTTGGGCCTCAAGCTGGCTAAAAATAAAAGGGTACTTGTTTTCTTTGCTCTTGTCCCTGATGTAGGTATCTTCCTTGGGAGTCTCCTGGGAAGAAGGCATGGCTAAACCAAAGCAGAATTCTGATATTCCTGGTCCCCCGGCAAAATGCCAACTAGTAACACTCAAGAATTCCTTATAACCTCTTGTAATTGTACCCGTTTTACAGATGAGGAAACTAAGTTTTAATCAGCCTAAGTGACTTGCTCAAGATCACACTTGTAGGTGGTAGAGGTGGTACTAAAACTCAGATCTTCTGACTCTGGAATCTATATTCTATTATTCTACTTTGCCTCTCTAGAGGAATAAGGACTTCTTTGATAATTAAATTTTTCTTTATGCATGCTTGCTTATGCTCACCTGATTAACATTTGAGTCTCCTTCACCCAGATCCTGTGGTTTTCCATCTCTTAATGTGAGACAGAACCTCCTGCCCAGAGCTAGCCCTACACAAGAATCATACCAAGAAAACCAATATGAGGACGAGCACAAGAATATTAAATCAAATACAAGTACCAAGGGCTTTATGTCCTTAAAGAGAAGGATTTTTCTGTTTCTGGAGGAAGAACAAGATGGATTCTGTCATTCAATAAATATTTATTGGGGCCTTGGGAAATGTAGATGAATAACACATAGTCTTCAAACAACAGAGCATTGTCTCAAGGGTGGAGTGGGGGAAGACAAATTAACAGATAATTATAATACACGCACGGTGATATGCAAAGCATTTTATAACTGCAAGAGCATGGAAGCTAACCAATCAAATGCGCACCCATTCAGAACACACTCCAACCATAAGTAAGGCACCTGGACAAACCTATGTGTATGAGTCTGCTCAGGCTGCCAGAACAAAACACCGTAGACTAAGTGGCTTAAACTGCAGAAATAGATTATCTCACAGGTCTAAAGGCTGAAAAGTCCAAGATCAAGGTTCTTGCAGGGTTTGGTTCCTGGCGAGGTCTCTCTTCCTGGCTTGCAAATAGCCGTCTTCTTGCTGTGTCCTCACATGGCAGAGAGAGAGCCCTCGTGTATCTTCCTCTTCTTACATGGGCACCAACCCTACTGGATTAGGGCCCCACCCTTATGACCTCGTTTTACCTTAATTAACTCCTAAAA
>RJWJ010017901.1:0-32345 GCA_004363605.1 Indri indri
TTTGGGTACTAAAACAGAATTAGAATACAATCAATGCCTAGCCAGCCATTTATACAAGTCTCTACTGAGTACAAGTTATACCTATAATAATATGCTAGATGAAATGTAAAAAGCACAAAACACTTGTCTTCCAGGAACTTATTAATTAGTTGAAGAGACAAATTGTACACACAAAACGGTTAGTTACTATTTTGAACAAAGCCATGTATTGCTAAGAGCCAATATGAGTAATGCCTGGATTCAGTGCTTTAAGAATAGAAGCAAGTTGGGACCAGTATGGAGTAAATGAGTTTTGGATAGCCCTGTGCTGGAGGTGGGCTTCAGGTGAACCTGGGGTGATGAGTAAGAATCTGATCAGGCCAAGAAGAAATATTTTCATCCCACACAAGGGTAAAAACAAGCAAAAGCACAGAACAGACATGAGCTTAGTATATTCAGGAATCAGAAAGAAAAAAAAAAAAACTTGGCACGCTGGAAAACAGCTTCCTTTTATTAGGATTTGGAGATAAAGTTGAATAGACAAGATAAAGGCAGGTATGGAGGGACAAAAGAGATTTTTGTGATTCAACAAAACTTGTGTTTAAAACAATTAGTCTGGCAGTAGCAGGGGACTGAAGGAGAGACAGGTAGCTAGGAGAGTCTTTCAGGTTTCAAAAACCCAGTGAGGAAGTGACAAGACTACTCAAGAGACAGTTCAAAGAAAGAACCTCTGAGATTTGGTTACTTGACAGCATACAGATGATGAAGGAATTTAAGACTCAAAGACAATTTGGAAATTTCCCTTAGAAATCAAAATCTGCCTATCCAAGCTCACACTTCATTGTTCATAATGCCCACACAATATTATTCATTCAATCATTTGCCCAAAATAAATTTGTTTATTTTCTTATCTAATTAAAGTTAATAATCTATTGATATGTACCCGGGACACATGCTGAAACTTTCATAAACTTCTCAATCATTGTAGAAGGTACCATCTTCTTCCAATCACCTTTCACTCAAGTTCAGTGGTCTCAACAGGGGAGATAACAGGGAATATTTGCTCCCCAGGTAACAATATGTGGAGACATTTTTAAATGCAACCACCTGCAGGAGGGCTACTGGCATCTTGTGTGTAGGGAGACCAGGGATGCTGCTAAACATGATGTGAAGCACAGGACAGCCACCCATAATAAGGAATAATGCCACCCAATATGTCAACAGTGCCAAGGCTGAGAAATCTTCACCAAGTTGCATTCATATGCATGATATACCACTAATTAATAACCTTCATCAACATTCATTAAAGTTCTCTTTTTCACATTACACTCATTTTTAACAAAGAAATAAGGTCCATATTCACTTGACAGAATCAAGCCATATGCTTATAGTTTCCCAAGGTTTAGTAAGGAATTATTTTCATTTGATAATTCCAGCCCATAAAAAGACAAGCATCTGGTTACTACATTAGAAATCACATCTATAATTCATAAGTGTTAAAAGTCAAGGGAACTACTGGTTGTTCATAAACAATCTAAGTTGTCTGAGAATTTATTTAATATTTAAAATTTAACTTACAAATTCCTATGTGACGTTAAACATCTGTTACCTATTTGGTAGTTAAAATGAATGAAGCGCGTTAAAAATATTACTTATTTCTAAATTATATCTGCAAATAAATACAACTATAAACAATTCATTTTTGAACTATGTGTAAACTGAGAAATCATAGAGATCAAAAGGATTATGAAAGCACATAAAACCATGAAGACATAAATGAAACATTAATTATGAAAAAAAAACTGGAAATAAGAAAAAAGTAAAACACTATAGGACTAATCAAGTAGTAATGCCAGATGCCATGCAGAAAAACATACCTTAGGAAAAATACAGCAGCCATAAGCAATGAGGTTAAGATACAACGTACATGAGTTAAGACTAATAAATACACTTGACATTGTCCTGCTGGAAAGACTATGCTTTAGCCACTCCAAGGCTCCTTTATCACAAGAGCTGTTTACAAGGGATACTTGTGAAGGAACCATCTATAAACACATTTTATCAGAGAACAACAAAGTAATGACACTTGCATAAATGAGTATTGCAATAAAATATCACCTGTATTTAGTTGTAGAATCAATATAGCACTCTCAACAGTTCAATCACTGAATATTTGGAGGGCTTCATTTGAGGACACAATCAGATGTGCCTTTTAATATATAAAAGTAAGCCATTATTTTATTAAGAACTATTAAAAACCCCTACTATGTATGTTCTTTTATTAGACAAAGTAGAGTTAATGAGAAAAATAAAATCTCACTATGATGTAAAAGCTGAGCAGACCATGAGGCTTATCTACTAGTTAACTGACTCATTCCAGAAAAAAAAAAAAACTCCTTAAAAATCCATGCCTCAAAAACATTGCAAATTATATTTGATAATGAATATTTAGGGTCATTTGTGGCAAGAGGAAATTCCAAATGTAAATTCTGTAAATATACAGCTATAAAATAAGGCATAAAAAATTGATTTCAATCCATGGGCTGCTCTAGAAAACTGTTTGGAAGTTTCACATATAAAACATACAACTAACATGCAATGCAACAAATGCATTTTTGGGATTTATCTAAGAAAAATGAAAACTTATCTTCACACAAAACCTATTCATGAATGTTTATAGACACTTCATCCATAATAGCCCAAAGCTGGAAACAACCCAAACATCCTTCAAAAGGTGAATATTAAATTGTGGTACACTCATACTATGGAATACTATTTAGTAGTAGTAAAATGAATGGTCTATTGATACATACAACAATCTGGACAAATCTCCAGAGAATTATGCTGAGTGAAAAAGCACCAATCCCCAAAAGTTACACACCACATAATTCCATTTGGTTAGATGTTCCACTCTTGAAATGACAAAATTATAGAAATGGAGATTGGATTAGTGGTTGCCAGTGGAGAAGGGAGGGATATGGTGGGGGGTGGGGAGGTAGATGTGGCTATAAAAGGGCAACAAGAGGGATTCTCGTGGTGATGGAAATGTTCTGTATCTTGACAGTATCAATGTCAATATATTGGTTTTGAAACAATATTAAAGTTTGCAAGATAGTATCACTAGGGGAAACTGCGTAAAGGATACAAGGAATCTCTTTGTATTATTTCTCAACTGTATATGAGTCTACAATTATCTCAAAATAAAAAGTTTAATTAAAAAATCATACTGATGAGCAATGTGAATTCTTGGACATAAAAATAACAAAAATAAAAACAATATAGGCACAGAGGATGGAAGCTCATCTGTAGGGTCAAACTACCAGGATTAAACCCTGCTTCATCAATTAGCATGAAGCTCTTGGACAAGATACACATATCCACAAGCCTCAGTTTGAGCATATGTAGAGAGAAGGATAACAACAGTCTTTATCTTACTGGGTCATTCTAAGAAATAAATGAGGTAATTCACTTCAAGTGCGTAGCTTTTAACATTACTATTATTTTTGTTATTATGACCATTTTTCATTTTCACAATCTGTTACAATCTAATTCATATAAATATGCAAATAAGTTTGATCATAAGACATTTTAAGATAAAAAAGATAATGTTTTCTGTCATGCCATTAGCAATGTCATATAATTTATAATTATTTAATCACCGCAGTATCAGACAAACAACTAAACCCAGTCAGTTTGTTTATGGTTTCTGACCTTAGAAGATTCATTGAAAAGACTTCTGAAATAATAGGTCAGTGGAAAACTACTCCAAAGGGAAATTTACAACTTTCTTCAATCACAAATAGTTTGAGGCTACAATTACCTAATGTGCAAGCAGATGACCCAAAGTCAGGACTCTGATGGAAAGAAATAGAAAAAGGATCACAGGTGCTAATACTGCTGTGGTCCCTTTTCCAACATCTTTTTAAAGCCATTTTTCTTCAACTGTTGAATGCTGTTATGGGTTGCATTGCACCCTCCAACAAGATATGTTGAAGATCTAACCTCCAATACCAGTGTATGTGACCTTATCTGGAAATGAGGCTTTTTCAGATACAATCAAGTTAAAATGAGTTCATATTGCATCAAGGAAGACCCTAATCCAAAATGACTGGTATCTTTATAAGCAGAGAGGAGACACAAAGACAGACACACAAGACAGACACAGGGGGAGAACTCTAGGCAACAACAGAGGCAGAGATTGGAATGCCAAGAATTGCCAGTAACACCAGAGATAACAGAAAGGCAAGGAGCAGATTCTCCCCCAGAGCCCTTCAAAGAGAGCATGGCCCTGCCAACACCGTGACTTCAAACACTTAGTCTTCAGGACTATAAGGAATAAATGCTTTTGTTTTAAGCCAATATTTGTGGTACTTCGTCACAGCAGCACTAGGAAACTAATACAAATGCATACAAAAATTATTTTAACTTCAAACTTTTTAAATAAAAGAACTTAATAAATAAAAAGCAAATTTAACATCTAGAAATGTGGGGGGTTTTGTAGTTTATGTGATATAATGAAACTAGTTCTCTGATATAATTTCAATGTCAAGCAAATGTCATCAAGAAACATTTTGCAATCTTTCAAATGTTGACAAAAAAATATTCTCAAATCAGTCTTTTATGTTTTGGTGACTGACTTTATAATGTATACCAAAATGTCTGCCTATAGAAGGTAAGGAAATGTTTCATAAAGGATTGCTTCAGAACGTCTGTCTTACAAAATCATAATCCATGTCCCATAACAGTTGAAAGTCAGATATCTCTTCTTTCTCCAAATGTTTAGCTGTCAAGATTGTGTTTCCCTTTGAATTTGATTACCAGAAATTGAAGATGACAGTTAAAACTTAAAGAATCTGCTATTAAATTAAAAATCCACTATAATACTCAAGCTGTCAACTGCAATTTATATCTAATTTTGGCATCTAAACTCATTAAAAGATTCTAAACTGGCTTCATAATAACCCTTATGACAAAATGGCCCAACAGTACAGATTATAGTCATCCACACAGTATGATTTTCAGCAGGCCAAGGAATACACGAACACATGCCACACTCAGTCACAGGGTATTGGGTGCAAACATCTCCATATGAGCATCACCAGTAGAATCAGCCATCTTATCAAACTCATAAAAAGGACAAACATAAATGCTTCCAATTTATTTTATAAATCCCAAATGGAAATTCCATTTGTGCATTACCTACTCATTTCTTAATCTCCTTAATTTCTTTTAATTGAAGGGTGCAGGTAGCAATATCACTTTCACACCAATATAATGCCAGAGTTTATTTACATTAGCTGTTATTCAATATATTTGCCAGCCCTGATCTAAACTATAGAAATTTCAGATATTGGGGGGAAAAATTTCCCAATACGTGTCAATGACATTAAAAATAACAATTCATTGTCATTTAGAAGCACTTATTGAATAATTCCTGTAGAGAAATTCATGAGAAAAACAATTAACAGTTTACTGAGAGAACTTATACTAAATGCTCAAATTCCAGAGGATTACTCTATGCACAGTTTAAAATGTAAATCAAAGGTAAATTATTCTTTTAGCAACATCTAAACTACTCCTGAACTGCATTCTATCATGGTATCAGCATTCCAGAAGCCCTGTGAATGGGACAAGGCCATCCTGATGAAGCTGTATTTTGTGCTGTGCCAAAGTACTTCCTTCTTGGTCTGGCCCTGATCAGTAAGTGCAACAATTGTTTGGATGAATAAATAAAAACGTATTGATACAATCTGAAGAAGTGAACAATAGTATATAAGCTAGTTTGCCAGAATAAACATTCGAAATGATGTTAAGGTGGTAAGAAAATGAATCAACATGAATGATATTAAGTTCAAGTTTGAATTTACATCAAAAATTAACTATACAAGTACAGTATTGGGCAGGGTTTAGGTCCATGAAGAACAGTTGAAAATTCAAATGCTTAGTCCAAAAAGAACACTAAGAGAGACACATAAGAGTAGTCTTCGATTATGTAAAGTGGGGAAGCAGAAGTATTTTAAGGACCAAATGACAAAACTCACAGGTCTTCTCAGTGGCACAGTGGCTATGACAGCACAGGTTTTGACTTCTGCTTTGCCACTTCTCAGCTGTAAAACCTCAGTCACATTATTTAAGGTTCTCAGCTTCATATTCCTAACCAGGAAAATGGGTAAAATAACAACCTCAAAGGGTTTCTATGGGGGACTAAATGAGATGAAAACTGCCATAAAAACTGCTCAAAAAAATTGTTAGGTAATAATCTGGGAAGGAGTTTTCTTTAATAACAAAGCTGTGTAAAACTACACAGCTCTTCTCAGTTTTTCAAGTCAGCCTTCAAAGTTCAGCTTCATTACACAGGGCAAGGTATAGGTGGGTGGGGGAACTGGGGAGCTTCCATGCCCTCTCCTGGCACATCACCCTCTCAGCAAGTCAATGTGTTCACCAACCTGGAAGCTTCAGCTTCATTTTTTTTTTAAGCTAACTAAACAACATTAAATACACCTGTGTTCAAATGCGAAAGCAAAACAAGAATGTTGAAAGCTGCCTCTAATGGTTTTAATAGCATGCAAAAATGCTTGTTATGATGCTATGTAGATAACAAGCAGACTACAAAACTATAGAAGGTAAAATTGTAATTGGAGAACATTCATCCAAAAACAAAAGGAAAACACACGCACACCCACAAAATGAGGATAGTTTTCTTTGACTGGTGGTTCTACAGGTGATATTGTTGAAGTTTCTTTTCACTTTTCTGTATTTAACAAATGCTTATCAATGAATATGCATTATTTGACAATGAGGAAAAAGAAATTTTTCAAAAGAAGTACCTTAATAGTTATTTTTGACTTTGGAATAGCCACTTTTTTTCTCATTCATGTACTGAGGTGACTGGAATTGGTGATTCAAAACCCTGTATGTCAAAGTTTAGTAATTCTTAAGAGCAACATATTAACAAGTAAAGAATATCCAGAAACTAAAGCTATATTAGTACAGGAACCACAGAGGAAAAAAAAATTAAAATAACCTGATGCACTTAACTGGGAGTTAGTAAGCAGCTCAGTGACACACAATATCATCCCTGACGCTCGGGCTAGTACAACAGGCACTGCATGGAGTTCTCACACCTATCCCCTGCACATGCTATCACTTCTCATGCTTTATTTAAAAGCATCATTCTCTACCCTCTCCACCAGACTATGAGCTCTGTGAGGACAGCGATTGTGTCTCTTTAACACAATTCTAAATGCTCAGTAAGTACATAATTGTTAAATAATAAGCTAATAATATACTGCCTTAATAACTCAAGGTAACTGAAGCAGAGTTGATGAAAGCAGCAGCCAGAAAATGCTGAAGGCAAAAATTTTTAACAATTGTAATACCATGCAGAACTTTTTAAGATTTAAATACATATTTGCTTATGTTAAATGGAGGTTAGTTTTTTGGCAATTTGAAATATTACCCATTTGTGAAGGGCTTCTGAAAGAATAATCAGAAATGTATCGAGTACTGTAAAAGTAATTAGGTAGATTGATAGATCCCTATCAAAAATGTAATGAGAACTTTGTCAGAAGAATGGAGGTGATATCATGTCTCTTTTGGAGATTCTCCCTAAATTTTTTTTCATTGTTTAATTATGTTAAAGTCATTCTCCAAGCAGTTTCTGAGCATTGAAATTAATTGTAATGAAATAAAGTTCTTTATTTCTAAGTCTTCTGTCTCTCAACACCAGTAGCGATACAAATTAGCCGCAAAGCATTACTGATTTTTCCTGTGTTTCTGGTATCAGTTTTGTTATTATCTAAATTTATTTCAACAGGAAGAAAGGATTAATTGGATGCTTAAATAAATTATGATTACAGATGTTTCACATATAATTAAGGTGAATTGGACTAAACTGTATATTCCAGAGCAGCCCCTGGGAAGTCGAAGTCTGTATCTTCCAACTCGACAAAACAGAGCAGTGAAAGGCTAAAGTTCATCCAATAAATCATCCAGATATGAACCCAGACCCTGGTTTCAAGAAGAATGAATATCTCTCAACTCTAAAGGTAGGCAAAACTTGCAGCAGGATGAGGATCTCCTTTTCTTGAAAACACCAAATAGTGGCTATTGTTAATTCCAATGGTATCTGAAAATCACTGCTAAGATATCCTGAATGCTGGGTTCTAGAACAGAAGACAAAGAATTTCCCTCAAACATCATCAAAGCTTCTGATTTTCCTATTGCCAGTCAGGGTTTGGATGTGGGAGTCTGCTTGTCTCTCTTCACCCTTCTTTCTCATTACTCTCCCAGGATGATTCAGTCTTATATCCACGGACGATTTGCAAATCTCCAGACTTAACTGCTCCCTTAAGTTCTAGACTCACATGTCCTATTGGTTTGTGGATACTTTCCCTGGCTATCTAACAGGTTTTCTTTCCTCCTCCTCATTTAACATCCTGAGTTAATTCCCACCTTAGAAGCTTTGCTCCAGTTGTTCATTTGCCCAAATGCTCCTTTTTCCCCCCTTTTCTATCTTATTCCTATGTCACCTTCTTCGAGAGGTCTTCCAGACTACTCATTTTAAAGAGAACCCAGCCTCTCTACCATACTTAATCTTATCATCCTGCTTTATGTAATTTATTGTACTTACTATATGAAATAATTAAGGTATTTATTTACTTGCTATTTCCTGTATCCCCCTCACTAGAACAGAAGCTGCTTAAAGGCCACAGAGTTGGTACATTCTACTTTATCCGCGGTCCATGATGTTAGTTCCATATTTTGAGTATCACCACTGTCTTGGACAAGGTAGTCCAGTGTGTTGAGTTCTGCCCTCACTGTGCAATTACAAAGGAAAAATAACTAGGGATCTATTTAACTACTTCTTACTTGTTTGCCTTGCCTCTATTCCTGCTCACTTCACAACACCCATCCCTAACTCCCTAAATACCACAGGAAGTAGGGTCCAGGCTCTTTCAACCTCAGTTTCAAAACCTCGGTATAATTTATAACAGATATTTTTAGACATAAATACCACAGGCAGCAAGAGCCCCATGGAGTGAAATGTTGAACATGTGTCATATGCACTCTCGTCCCACCTCTTGGGACTATTTAAGAGAAAAAAAAGTCACTTTTGGTACCTGCTGACATTTACAGAGTAAATGCTATACGAAAACATAATAAATACAAGCTCCAATATGAACTCTTAAAATGTCTTCCCAAATACATTTAACAAGAGCAGTGTGCCTCATCTATGAAAAAGTGGAAGTCTGTAAATAAGATGTCTTAAGAAAATGTATTTTGCTTAGTTATTTTAGGAATAGCTATCAAAAGTGTTATATATATTTAGCAGCAGAAAAGCAATCTCAGACTGTTAGAAAGTAGAGCTTTAAAACCAGAAAGAATTTTGTGGATATTGTGTAAGTGGACACGAAAAAAAAAAAAATTAAATGTTAATTAAATTTACCTTGGAAAGATTTTAGTTTTAACTTGGGTAAAGAGCCATACAAATAATCACAATGTCTACAATAACCCCAATCCTACCAATTCTTTATTAGTCATCTCCCTTAGGATTCACTTTTAATCAAACCTGCCTAGATAGCTATATTATGAGTGAAATAAAGTGCTTTTCTTTTTATTTTCCCCAGAAACTCCCAAAAAAACCTGATCTGAAAACTAACCGATTCTAGTTCAGACTTTTTATTCTTTTCTATATAATCTTCCTCATTGGACTCTCTCACTTGTTTATAGCACACTTGAAGTTCTTATAAATAAGGATTAATAAACAGGGATACAGAAATACATCTTCAAATGTGTAAAATGCTGCTGAATTTCTAGGTCTTTGAGATTTCACATGAACAGTAACCTGGGTTCCCTGCTATCTCTCTGCAAAATTGTGCTCAATTCCTCTGACAGTGGGACTAACACTGGGAGACTGTAACACTGAGACAAAGCTGACGTTTATACAACTCTAGTCACAGTTGCTTAAACCACACCTGAACCAGACAACGCACCTGGCAGCTGCTTTGTTTCACTTTCATTAGTCCTTAGGGCCTATGCCAGCCCAACAGCGAGGGAGAAGGGGACAGCATGGCCACTTGGTATTGTGACCCTCACTGGTTATTATCTCCTCTGCACAGCTTACCTATGTGCGTGTACATGTGTGCAGGTGCATAAATCTTGCCTTTTCCACTTTTTTTGCGTCTCGCAGTTCTGATTTCAAAGGCAGGGCTCCTCTCTTAGTCTCCCAATTAAGCTTTCACATAGTATTGTGGGAGTACTTAGCAATTCCTGCAACACTATATATTCTTTTTTTAAATTTTATTTCAGAATATTAAGGGGGTACAAACATTTTGGTTACATGAATTGCTTTTGTACAGTTTGAGTCAAAATTATAAGTGTGTCCATCACCCACAAACACTATATTCTTATGTGAAAAGACCTTAGCACTCTTCCCATGATGTCATCGATTACCTTATCTAAAACTACCTTCTCGTTGCTTCAGTTTTAATCATCCTCTATACACATCAAGAGAATCATTTATACAAAATAAGCTGAATTGTTTTGGGGACAATGGCATCACAATGTTATCATATTAAAGTCAAAGATGATGATTAGTTTCTTTAACTAAATAATTAATGATTTTATAAAGCCCTTTATTCTTTTTGTGATAAATTCACACCCCTACTTAGGATAGTCAAAGGCTTCTGCCCCAGCGTTCTGGTGAGTCATGTCTTGGATCTGCCCTGACTTTCTGAGGAATCACATTTTGGACCCAAAGATCTTGGGGAGATTTTTTTCTCTTTTCCTTTAAAATTTTCTGTTCTAATTCTTCTACATGTAAGATTTAATATGCTAAATAGGAATAAATCTACTCTGTAAACAAAATATGGAATTTCAAATAGTTTGAAGACCTTATATTAATAACAGGGCTCTGAGTCATAGTTTTGAGTATGAACAAAAGGTGACTAATTTCACAGAGAGTATATTTATATATGACTGTACACGAATGGGCCTAGTATTGCACAAATAAGTACTTTTGCAATAAAGCACTTTCTCCATTACTTTCACTGTATATGGACTGTTTTTGCTTAACATTAACAGAAATTGTAGACACAGGCTATAATTTTAATTTTCTTCAGTAATATTTTCCTACTGAGATTTTTTTAAAACAAAAGTTCAGTCATAAGTACAAGTGGTCTTCTGCTTAGTTCTTTTGATTTTTGAAAAGCTGAACTTTTTGACATGAGACAATGACACTGAAAATAACTTTCCTTTGATAATTCAGTCTTTAATCCATCAATTACCAAATATTTCAACTTAACTGTACAGTGGGGCTGTCAGCACGCCAATATGTAGTTTCAATAACTATATATTTTTTCACTTTACTATCTTATTTGCATACCTACTTGAATATTTTACTATGACTTGAACTTATAGGTTTTTAAAAATTGTAAAAATGAAAGTCCTGATGTCAGTGACACAATGTTTACCTCATAAGTAAAAGATAATTAAAGCAAAGGTGGAAATATTTGGACATACCAAAAGAAGCAAATCTTTGGTTTTGATCAGATGATTGCTTGTACATATATTCCATTGTCAAGAAAGAGAACAATTATTTTTAAAATGTATAAAATGCTAGAAATGTATGGTTGATTATCGTATATAACCTTCAAAGTGTAATTGTTGATTTCATTTATCATCTATATTTAGCTAATAGGGAATAAAATTCCCTTTGTAATATTCATTGACTACTTGACTTTTATATAATATATAGACATACCTCAGAGATATTGTAGGTTCAGTTCCAGACCATTATAATAAAGTGAATATTGCAGTAAAACTAGTCACATGATTTTTTTGTATCCCAGTACCCATAAAAGTTATGTTTACACTATACTGTAGTCTATTATGTGTGCTATAGCATTATGTCTTAAAAAAGGTATGTATATTAATTAAAAAACACTTTACTACTAAAGATCACCAATAACCATCTGAGCCTTCAGCAAGTCATAATCTTTTGCCTTGATGTTGACAGCGACTAAGTGATCGAGGTGGTGGTTGCCGAAGGTTGGGGCGGCTGTGGCAATTTCTTCAAATAACACAGCAATGAAGTTTGCTGCATTGATCGAATCTTCCTTTCATGAAAGATTTCTTTGTGGCATGTGATGCTATCGTTTTACCCACAGGAGAATTCTTTCAAAATTGGAGTTGATTCTCTCAAACTCTGCTACTGCTCTATTAATTAAGTTTATGCAATATTCTCAATCCTTTGTTGTCATTTCAACAAGGTTCACAACATCTTCACCAGGAGTAGATTCCATCTCAAGAAACCACTTTCTTTGCTCAGCCATAAGAAGCAACTCCTCGTCTGTTCAAGTTTTAAAATGAGATTGCAGCAATTCAGGCTCCACTTCTGATTCTCCTACTATCTCAACCACATCTGTAGTTACTTCCTCCACTGCATTCTTGAAACCCTCAAAGTCATCCATGAGGTTTGGTGTCAACTTTTTCCAAAATCCGGGTTAATGTTGATATTTTGACCTCCTCCCATGAATTATGACTATTCTTAATGATATGAAATATATTTCTTACATAAAAAGACTTGAAAATCAAAGTAACTTCTTGACCCATGGGCCGCAGAACGAATGTTGTGTTAGCAGGCATTAATCACTTCGTATATCTCCATTAGAGATCTTGGGTGACTAAGTGAATTGTCAATAAGCAGCAATATTTTGAATGGAATCATTTTTTTCTGAGCAGATCTCAAGAGTGGGCTTAAAATATTCAATAAACCATGTTGTAAACAGATGTGCTCTTATCCAGGCTTTGTTGCTCCATATACAGAGCACAGGCAGAGTAGATTTAACATAATCTTAAGGGCCCTAGGATTTTCAGAATAGCAAATGAGCACTGGCTTCAACTTAAAGTCACCAGCTGCATCAGCCCCTAACAAGGATAAGCCTGTCCTTTGAAGATTTGAAGCCAGGTATTGACTTCTCTCTAGCTGTGATTGTCCTAGATGGCATCTTTTTTAAATCTAAGGCTGTTTCATTTACATTGAAAATCTGTTGTTTAATGTGGCCACCTTCATCGAGGATCTTAGGTAAACCTTCTGGTAACTTGCCGTGGCTTCTCCATCACAGCTTGCTGCTTCACCTTGCACTTTTATGTTACGGAAATGACTTCTTTCTTCCCTTAAACATCATGAACCAACCCCTACTAGTGTCTAACTTTTCTTCTGCAGTTTCTCACCTCTCTAAACCTCCACAGATTTGAAGAGTTAGGGCTTTGGAATAAGGGAATGTTGTTGCTGGTTGGATCTTCTATCCAGACCAGTAAAATTTACTCCCTACCAGAAATAACGCTTGTTCATTTTCTTATCATTTGTGGATTCACTAGAGTAGTGATTTTAATTTTCATCAAGAACTTTTCCTTTGTATTCACAATATGGCTGTTTGGCATAAGATGCCTAGCTTTTGACCTATCTTGGGCTTTCAACATGTTTTCCTCACTAAGCTTCTAGATTTTGATTTAAAGTGAGAGATATGGGACTCTTCCTTTCACTTGAACACTTAGAGGCCATTGTAGGGTTATTAATTAGCCTAATTTCAATCTTGTTGTGTCTCAAGAAATAGGGAAGTCCAAGAAAAGGGAGAGAGATGGGGGAAAGGCTGGTCAGTGGTGCGGTCAGAACACACACTACATTTATTGATTAAGTTGGCCATCTTATATGGCAGTGTTGGCGGTGCCCCGAGCAATTACAATAACAACATCAAAGATCACTAATCATGGATCACTAAAATGGATATAATAATAATGAAAAAGTTTCAGTTATTACAAGAATTATAAAAATGTGACACAGAGTCAATAAATGAGCACATATTATTGAAATAAGTGGCTCCAATAGACTTGGTCAAGGTGGAGGTGTTGCAAATCTTCCATTTGTGAAAATACAGTATCTGTGATGTTCAATGAAGTGAAATGCAATAAAATGAGGCTTGCCTGTAATTTGACTTTTGTAAATTTTTAGAAACATACAATGTACCAACGTGGAGAACTATGTTGATAGAGATGACAGAAATAAAGAACTATAAGTAAACAGGTGAGCAGATGGAGAAATAGACAAATAGAAGAAGAGAGTGGGAGAGACAGAAAAAGAAACATGAAAGATGAGGTAGAAAGAGAAAACAAGGGGTAAGAAGGGATAAAAAGGAAGGGAAGTGATGAGAAAGGAAAGAAGGGAAAAGAACCATAAAGAAGAAAAGAAAAGGAAGAGAAGGAACAAAATTGGATAAAAGGGGGCTGGAAAGGATGAGATGAGACAAGAAAGATGAAAAGGACAATAAAGATGAAAATGGACAGGAAGTGTTGAGACTAAAGAAAAGAATCACGGGGGCCACTGACAATAGTTACGCTAAAAACAACTTACCTATATTACACCCTTCTCTAATAAATAACTGTGAAATTATATTTATTTGAGGAAAATGCAATGCTTTTAAAGTATCAGGAAACAGTTGTTGAATGACTCAGATGAGACTAAGTATTTGGAGCAATGTGCTGTTAAGAATTAAAGCCATCATTGCTTATGCATGTATGTAAATGACAGCCCAGACAAACATTCCATGTTAAATGATTCTATTACCACCATCACGGTGGAAGACACCACTTTCTAGTGCTTTGAAAACTGCCTTTTCTTCCCCAAGTGAATAATGTTTATACAATCAGAGAGGCAACCTGATGTTAAATAGAGAACTAAAATCCTTTGAAATGAAAATCTGGCAATAGAAGTGGAAATAATGAACTTCCTAGTGATACTTTGGGGGGATCTTAGTTAACATTATTTTATGGTACCCTCAATAAGAACTGATCACAGAGAATTTCAGAGCAGGGTTGGACACAGGAGCGATCACATAGTCCAAAGCTTTCACACCACCAGTGAAAAAACTGAAAGGCCGAAAGAATTTAAATACTTTGTCCAAAATAATGACTAACTCAGGTCTGCTAATGTTTAATTTCACAAATGATTAATGAACAGAAAGAATATCTGCTGGGACCTTCAGAGAATATGGAGGAAACACTAAATCAATGGACCTGATCCATTATTTCTGTGTGTATTTGTAATCATTACTAGGGTGCTAAACTGTGAGCTTCCTAAACTCCAGGATTATTTTGTTACTTTCCTATCTCCGTAGGGGAACAAAATGACACATAATGGTCAATAAATATACGTTTACTGAATGGAGAGTGTAGGAGAGCACAAAGTTAAAGCCATTACATATCATCTTCACTGCTTAAGCTTTGTATAAACTCTTCAACACAGGGCCCTGTCAGTAACCTGGAGATCATACGTGACCCTATGCCATTATTCTAGAGAAGCTGCCCATTTCCCAGGGATGAGTAGTCTGAAAATTAACTTGGCAAATGGCTCAAAAGATAAGAGTGATGTGCCTTTAAGGGACATCTGGCCCCCCTCCTAAGGACAGTGTGAAAATAAAAGACAAACTGGGTAGTAATCAGATATTCCCAGAGGGAAAGTTTCCTCCTATCATTCAACACCATGTGATTCAACCATTTCCCAACGTAGATGTACCCAATGAATATCCCTTATATTTGGATCATCTCTCCACCCAGGTTCATCTTTCTGACAGCATCGTAGCCACTGAAAACATTCCTTGCTTCCTCAAACCCCCATTCCTACTCCTTAATGCACCCTCCTCCCCAATCTAGAGCCAACTTGCCCCCACTCTACTTCACCTCCACCCATATCCTTTCCACTAGAGTGCACCATTTCCCCCTCCTATCGCAGCAGCCCTCAGCACTCAGCCTGCCAAGAACCGGCAGTGCCAATCTCCTGGGAAGCTTGCTCTGCCCTTGTAGGCTGGCCTCAAGGGAGTGCCCATGACCACCGCCCCCCACCTCAGTAGGAAAAAAACACACTCTGATGGCTCTGACATATTGTCTCAGAGAAATATTGGTGGCTTTGATTCTTGATGAAGTTTAAGTGCTATTTGTATAAAATTTTATCCATGGCATCCTTAAAGCTGGGTTGTGAATAACCATCATTTAGAATTCTTTCCATGGGAGTGGGGTCCCAGTGTATTCTGATTTTCGGATGATAAATTCAACAACAAAGTTCTAAAATACATCCCAGTCCCAGATTAGAAATTAAATGAACAAAAGCACATTTCAAAATTAACAACAGCATTGTGCTTAACAGACTCTGAATTGTGAAACAAGCCTGGGACACTCACATTTTGCAACTTACAAAGGGACAGACAAGCAAACTTACCTAACAAGCTAAACAAGGGCAACTTGTAACTTTACCACTAATTAGTTAAATTAAGCTAAGTGAGGCCTTACCAAAAGGCCTCCTCCAACCAGATTTATGTTTTAGAAGAGGCCTGCTTTACTGGGATCCCAGTTTCACCACAAGATCTTGCAGTCTTAAAAGTATAATAATGTTACATTTTTGGCAACTCAGTGTTGTATAATGTATTATAATTGAATGGGAAACTTAGGTGAGTCACTGCAAGGTGAGTGAGTTATGGTCAAGAAAATACTCAATGAATGAACCTCCACAGTAAACTGTAAGGGGAGGTGGTAGCAAGAAGAGATAAAATAGAAGGAATACTCAAATCAATTGATTCCCAAAGAGTTTAGTCAGTTACAGTTTAAATCATAAATTCAAAGTATAATCATAAAAGACATCACTGAATCAGCACCAGAGGTGTGGTTTGTCTACATCTGTGCAATCTCTTTCAGCAACTGTTCAATTGGTGATGCTTCCCACAATAAATCCTCAGCATCTGCAGTCAAGATCCTGCCAGCTTTAAAGGCAGGATCCTCCCAGCCCCTCAGGCAGGCTCAGCAGGGTGCAGCCAGCACCCTCAATAGGTGTACACACCACGTGTGCCAGAGTCCCAAAAGCAAGGGGTGGAATACACAATTGGAAGGTGTGGGGACTTCTGCCATTCTGGAAACAGTAGGAAGACAAGGAGAAACAAACAAAACAAAGATCTACACTCCCACCCCTCCTGTCATGTCACCCTGGTTCATGTCATTCTCATTCATTAGTTATTTGGAATAACCAAAAAAAAAAAAAAAAAACACCCAGCTCTCTAGGTCCCTTTCATCATTGTCCCCTTTCCTGTTGCTTGTCAGCACTGATTCAGCCTCAGTCATGGATTTCCTCCTGACTCTTGCACTTGTTGGGATGAGAAAGAGAAAGAAGGGAGGTGCCTGCCAGTAACCTTGGTTTAGCAAGTGAGAATTTGTAAATGAGCTGTTGGGCATTAAAATCTAGCCTTGACTGCTTGCCACCAGCATGCCTTTTTTGAATGTTCTGTTTCTTAGCTCTCATCTCCTCTTCTAGGTCAGAGAGACCTATAACTTCATCACTCTGAGCACAGGCCAACATGCTATCCTGTGTTTCCATAACCTCCCACTCGCCTCCCTATAAAGCACGATTGTCTCTTTACCTACCCACGATTCCTACAAGGAACACACGCACATTCTCTGCTTCCTCGCTCACAGGCGAGAAGTCCCTCACCGTATCCCACAGCATGGGCCCAAGGTCTCCAAGTACCACACCAGGAGCAGTCTCCTCGTCACACTCGCCTCAATCCACAGCTGTGGTTCTCAAACTGTGGTATGTACCACAAGCTCCTGGAGAGCTAACAGAGGACCCACACCCAGACTCAGGCCCACCCAAGTTAGGAAAACACAGGTTTCCACCAATCAGCAGACAGAAACGGGATCCTACACCAGTAAGGGATTTGCGTGGAAAAACTACGTCTTTCTTTTCAAGTTCTGCTCCCCACTCGGGATCTAAAGAAAGCTCACGCCCCCCTGCAGCCCGACTCTCCCGCCTTTCCCCGGTGGTCCCCACGCCCCTCGCTTCCAGCCTCCACTTCCTCCCACAGGCTCTTCCCCGCCGCGCGCTCCTCCCGCTTCCTCTCCCGGGTCCCCCGGACTCCTGGAGGGAAGAGGAAGCGAACCCAACTCCACGGTGGGCGGCGCCTGTCCCCGGGGAACCCGAGCCCGCTCCGCCAGAGACTTAACTTTTCAGACATCTCAACTCAACTTGCACCTACGTGATCATGAAAAGTAGAAAAGACAGAGGACGCTGAACTCCGCACCCCGGGGAATTTCCAATCCCGCGCGCGGAGGCCCTTCCCCTCCCCTCAGCCCGGCGCCCGCGTGGCACCCCGCGCCCTGCGCCCGCCAGCCTCCCGCCGCCGAGGCCCGCGAGGGGAGCCGGACCCCACTTACGGCCAGGAGCGCGCCGAGCCCCACGCAGCCGCGCCCGCCGCGCCGCGCCCGCTCGAAGGTTTGCCTCCCAGGAAGCGGGAGCGCAGGGAGGGGAGGGGAGTTACCTGCCGAGCGTCAGGTCGGCGGAGGGAAGCGCATTCCGGCCGGGACCGCACCTCCTGAGGGCTGACTAGGTGCAGAGCTGAGAAAGGGCGGGTGCGGGGACGAGTTGCAACAAGTCCTTAGTGGTGTCACACCAAACCCCGCGCAGCCAGAAAGCGCCTCGGAACCTGTCTGAACTCAAAAACCCAACCCTCTACCGGCGAAGTATAAAAAAGCCTTTCTTTCCTGCCCGCCCCCGGGGCTATGGGGCAATTACAAGTCCCAACACCTGGGCTGGCGCAAGCAGAAACGCGGGAGGACGGCGACGCTCACCTGGGAAGAAGGTGGATCTCGCCGGAGCGGGGCTGTGGTCCCAGCCGCCGTCCTCCTGGGCTCCGGAATGCCTGGAGGGGAGGCCTGGGGCCGCAGGGTGAGAGCCAGTGTTGTACCACCCTCAAGAGTTTGGGGCGGATTCAGCCCACAGCAGGGAATTCCAATTCCAATCAGCAGCCCGCAATGCGGACCCCTACTCAATCGCAAGAAGTGTTTGCAGGCTTGGAAAAGACTAGGAGGTGAAAAAGCGAAAGAAAAGTGCTTGTGCATTTACCTTTTTCTATAAAAGAATTGTAAATATCATCAAAGACTTAGTACCGACTTTCAACTGTCCTAGTTACTGATTTGGGATGAAAGGACAATGTTCAAAATAGGGATATCTGCGTGAAAAGCAGGTCACCCTAGTTGGAATTACTGTGGAGCAATGTTATGGAAGAAGAGAAATTATAATTTAGTTTTAACATAATATACGGCAATTAATAAAATTCATTTTTTGTTTCCTTGCCTACATCTCAGTTAATCTGTTAATGAGTATTTATAATAACTTGTATAATCATGTAGTCGTCAGATATAGTCATTTGCAGCAAATGTTTAAAATGCAGCCTAGTACGGGAAGAATGAAATTTAGGGTAAAAATAGGCATATTTTAAGCTTCTGACATGATATGTAAATTATCATAAAATGGAATTGACCGGTAAAAAATGACTTGTGTGGCTATTTTGTCCCGAATAAAACACTTTAGGAAAATGCTAAGCTGTTGGGATCTGAGTTAGGCCCTGACTGATGAGCCGATGTAGAATGGAGAACGAAATTTACATAGTCTGGATGCTGAAACCTCAGAGCAAAGGCCAAAGGCAGGAAAGTAAAAGTAAGTTCCAGGATAGTACAAAGCAAAGCTTCCAAATCGTGGTACCTGTGCTCTGTAGTTTCTTTTCTTCAAAAGAATAGAGAATTGTCTTGTTTTACATACTCAATTATTTCCATCTATTCCTACTAATTTCGATGTCTCATTTTTTAATATTTTACCAATTCTGGTCTTCATTTTTGACATGCAGTAGTTCAACTCAATTCATGTTCTCTGTGTGGTACTTCATGCCCTGGTATGCTTCTACAGCCTTTGAAAATAATTTTGGATGTTTCTTAAAAGTGAAATATTTCTGCATAGTCTGAGACTATATTTGTAAATATATACTTATCCTACTTAAAAGCATTGAGTTCAAGAATATTTACACTGAACAAATTGAAATAGGCCCACAGGAAGTGTAATTTTATTAAGATGTACATTCATGTATAAGTCAAATGAAATTACAAACAAAGAAGGATATCTACTAGAGTATTTATTAAAAACAAATAAAAGAGAGGACAATTTAAGTGGAGAGAGAGAATCCATTAAAGGCACTATGCTATGTAAGAGCTTTCCATCCTTACTGGGATGGGAAGATATATAAAATTGACCACACTCTTAAGGAGCCTGGAAGGTAGGTGAAGAATGCTGACAGAACTTTATAGAACTGTTGGAATTTGAGTTGGATCCTAAGTGATGAGCAATTAGATGCTGAAAGAGCAGAGTAAAGGCTGTAGGCAGCATGTTAAAGCAAATTCCAGACCATATAAATCAATTACGAGATTTGGCCATGACCATGGCATGGTTGTGGTGGAAGGTAAGTTTAGAAGTAAAGTTTGGAGTAATTTTCTCACTTGCAGAATGAAGACAATGTTATTTAGATATAAGATTGTTCTGAGAATTATGAATTAGAAATAGTGTACCTGAAGCATCTCAGCTCCTGATATGTGTTAAGGCCCATAACAAGTGGCCACTGCTAATTATACTGGGTGTCAGATTGTGAAGAACCCTGATTGCAAGCTGAAAAATATGAACTGGTGTCTATTGATGGTAATATGATGACTAATCTAATAGCGACTTTTGGTATAAATTCTAGGGAGTCAGGAAGAGCAGTTATGCCTAGCTGTGGTATGAAATTGTGACAAGGGGCCGGGCGCAGTGGCTCACGCCTGTAATCCTAGCACTCTGGGAGGCCGAGGCGGGTGGATCGCTCAAGGTCAGGACTTCGATACCAGCCTGAACAAGAGCAAGACCCCGTCTCTACTAAAAAAAAGTAGAAAGAAATGATCTGAACAACTAAAAATATATATAGAGAGAAAAAATTAGCCAGGCATCGTGGCACATGCCTGTAGTCCCAGCTACTCGGGAGGCTGAGGCAGTAGGATCGCTTGAGCCCGGGAGTTTGAGGTTGCTGTGAGTTAGGCTAATGCCACGGCACTCTAGTCTGGGCAACAGAGTGAGACTCTGTCTCAAAAAAAAAAAAAAAAAAAAAAAAGAAAGTGTGACAAGGGTTTAGAGTAGTGGAAATGAAAACGTAGAGACGAATTTGAGAGTCAATAAGATTGGAAAACAATATGGTTTGAGTCAGATAGGATGTGAAAGTTAGAGAAAAAGCAATAATTGGGTTTTTAAGCTGCTAAAAGTCATCAAGGGAGGAGAGGAAAGAAATGTTATAAAATGGCCATATATGTGAAAAGTAGGAAGAGGTAAAAGCAGGATCATGTGAAAGGTTATTTTCAAGATGTTAGGGATGTCTCCATAGCTATAGATACTCAGAAAAAGACTTTGGAAAGGAAACATCAGCAGAAAGCAAGAATAGTGGGCAATGAACAAGGTTCAGATGGTTTGGGAAGGGAGAAAACCTCAGTCTCTCCATATGAAAACTATGCCTAATAAATTCTCAACTCTATGATTAAAAAAATAATAATGGATAGGTTATATTGAAGACAGGACCTAAAACTAGGATTTTATAATTAAAAGAAACTAACAGTATGAGTGAGAAGATTGTACTCATGATTAAGAGGCTCTTAAGACAATATCTGTAGACAAAACAAATCAATCTTCATTACGCCTTTATCCCATTCTACAAAATTTAGTCTGAAGTCTAAGAACAAATTAGCAGAAATATTAAATTATATTCAAAAGATCTTTATTTGCCTCCCACATTGAGTTCAAGTACACAAGGGAGTTCAAAAGCAGTAACTGGGTATTTTTTTTCTGCCCTCAAAGTACTTATAATTAAATTGAAAAGTCACAATATATGTGAATTAGAATAATCCAAAGAATAATATACACACACATAAAAATATAGATAAAAATAAAAAAGACAGAAATCATAGAAGAAAGCAGTTAAAATTTATTGAGAAAGAAGGAAATTATAATCTAGAGGATACTTTTTTCTTTTTTAATTGTTTATTTTTTTTTAACAAACGTGTTCCTTCAAAAATTCTTAGAACCATGATAATGGCTCTTCCAATTGGTTATCAGGTCTTAGTCATTATGCAGACAGAAGAAGCACTAGGATTCCAATCCCTTCAAGAGCTTTAGAATATATATATATATTAATGCAATACAGGGCAATGGCTTCCAGGCAAATAAAGCCATTAATGCACAAAGAATTCACATCTAACAATAAGAAAATAGATGTGCTTATCAAAAACATTTTCTCCAAGTACTTTGGGGAAGTTAACAAGCAAAATTCCTGCTAGCATTGGCAAAACCAACTGCTGGATGAATCATCACATTAGTTTAATAGTCTTATGACATTTCATATAAGACTACTGTGAAAATTATTGAAATGAACTTCATAATCGTTTCATATATCTCACACATTTAAATTGTTACATAAAACATTATGTAAGTGTCATTAATTCAGCACATTTATTGAGAGTTTTCTATAGGAAAGGCATCATGCCAGGCACTGGTTGGGGCAAAGGATGGAAAGATTAATAAAGCATAGCAGATAATGTAACTAGTTATCCTGTGTTTATATGATTTTTTGACTTGTATGTGCATGTTCATATATGTAAAGATAAAACAAATTAAATGCAAGCATTTGTAAAAACCAGTGTGGAAACAAATGTAATTAATTAAAATTAGGTAGATATGTAGATTAAGAATTTTTTTGTTTTTTCCATCACTAAATTCCTATAGATGGAAGAAAAACACATTATTCTATGGTGTGCTTTCTCCATTCTTCAAGATTAGGGTGTTGTACTAAGTAATATATTTTTTTTAATCTACAAGCGTCTGTAAAAGATTAGGTAATTGTATCAAATTATTTTAGGGAATGAGATAAAGAGAAATAAAATGGCTTAATTAAAACAGCAGAAAATCATGGTCTTTTATTTTTAAATAGCTAAATTCATTAGATCCTACCCTTTTATGATGCATTTCCTTTTCACTTTCTCTTGGGCAGATCAAGCACAAAAAAATATTAGAGTTCTTACATTTTATAATATACATAAATAACTTTAAAAATCTTGCTGGTATTCACTGGTAAATTGCATAATCATGTCATTATGTGGAAGGACAGAAAGAACACAGAGTGAAGTAATAGAAGATATTTGATATAAAGTAATAATTATTTTAATTATTCAATTTAAAAAATATCCATTAGTCTTTTGTTACCAGTATTTGTTAAGACACATGAAAATTGTACATTTTAAACATCTTTTAAAATATTAAATCTAACTTCTGAAGTCATTAGCTATTTATTGTTATAGATGAATGCAAATAGACATTTTGAAAGGTATTTTAGCATAGCAATATGCAAAGGTCATTATCACTGACATTATTAACATAATCATAGAAACCCATTGCTATCCTAATTTGTAGGAATTATGTAGAAATACAGAAGTAGTGATCATTCTTGGTGTCCTTAGAGTCACTTACTACCTGGACTGGATTTCACAGAAGTCAGCTGAGATCTGGGATATAACTTGTACTTTTATAATTAAGACAGAGAGAGGAAAACCGGATGGCGGGGCATGGCGGGGAAGGGTGGGGAGGAGCAGCAGTAAACTGCCACTCCAACTGCCTTTTCTGGAAGGCTTAATTTGGGGATGTCTGCGATTCTGTACCCCTGGCTCCCAGATGTATCATATTTATTTGCACATCACATCTTTGCCCACCTCTGCTCAGCGGATCTCCAGCCTGTGATGCCTCCCTTGTTCCTCTCTGTCTCTCTTCAGGTTGGCCATTGTTCAAGAGCCACCTCTATTTCTACATTTTCCTATTCCAGCTTTGACTAGTGTGGGCTCTGCAAAATGCCCAAGACTTAAAGCCTTCACTATGTCTCTGCCAACGATATGTGACTTTATAATATTCCTTTTATAGTTTTTCTGGGCTCTTAATGAAGTCTTCTGGTATAATTCAAAATTTCCAATGTTCCATCTTCCAATCAGATCAGTGCTTCTCAGTGGATCAACCCACAGGGGACATTTGGAAAATATTGTGACAATTGAGGGCTCCACTGATATTTGGTGGGCAGGAAATGACAATGTCCTATAATGTGTCCTGCACAATGAAAAATTATCTAATATCCTGAGCAAATAATAGCAGCACTGCCAGACATAATGAAGGTGAAAAATCCATTTATAATTACTTAAGTCTAGAACTTCTCTCTGTTTTACATACCAATACAAGAAATATTTTGGTGCAGTTTTCATATACACTGAATTACGGGACTCCAATTACAATATGTTTTGCTTACTTTAGACATTTGCTAAGAATTATTCATCATTTTGTAGATCACAGCACTAACACAACTGCTCTAAAGTTACGATAAAACTCATCAGTCTCCTTTGGCGTCCATAGGTCTAGCATCTGATGACTTCTTGTCTTCTGGTATATTTGTGTTTGGACATTTGACTACTACAACAAATAGAATTTTTTTATAGATGTATTTATATTACTATTAGGACAATATTACTTTTGAAAATTATATGTGTAGATTAAACTATATTATCAATACATTTCCTTATGTTTCAATATAATAAGAGGGCATTACAAAATATTTGTTTAAAACCAAAAAGGGGCAATGAATTTGAGAGCTGAGAACTACAGAACCAGATTATACCCGTTCCCAGGAGAAAAACACTGGAAACAAGGAGAAAGTGAAGTGAAAAACTAGGAATGTTGGTTATTTCCTTTGAACCGGGCACAATGTATTAGATTCTAATATATATTGAATGCTCTGCGGGACTAGCCCAGTGATGACTTGCAATCATTAAGTAATGAAACAAGAAATAGTTCAAAGTATAAAACATTCACTGAAGGTTAACAACGAAGTCCTTAATGTGACCTTCTCTTGCCTGTTCTAACCTATCTACTTCTCCACTTCACCTGGAACCCCCCCCCCCACCTCCTCATCCTACAGCCCCTGACCTCACTTTCTGAGCATCAGCTCCATCAGCCTCCTCTCAGTTCATCTGTTTCACCAGGCTCTCTTCTTCCTCGGGGCATTTATATATGCTGTTCCTTATGCCTAGATAGCTCATCTTTGTATATTTACTCTACTTCTCTCTTTCCCTTGAGGAAACCTCTCTCTGGAACTATTCCTGTATTTTTTAAAATATGTGCTTCTTTTCTCATTCAGTATTACTTCATGGAAATCCATCCATGTCAAAAGACCGAGCTCTAATTAATTATTTTAATGGGTGCATAATATACTTCTGTGAGGATATAAGATATATATGTGACACTCCCTTATTGATTAGAATTTTGTATCTAGATTTTTTCCTACTGTTCACAATGTTGCAATCAACATCCTTGTGTGTTTGAGAAAAATAATTTACTATGAACTCCTCCTTCAGAGTTCAGCTCAACACTACCTTTTACAGGAAAGCCTCCTGGCATCTCAGACCAGGTAAGTTCTAGGTTTTTAAGGTTCCATGTACTTTTTCTTTTTAAAAAATTATCATAATTAGAATTTTAGGTTTATTTTTGCCAAAGATCCACTCCTCTAGTTCCCAGAGGACTCCCACTAGTTCCTAGAGAACAAGCATGTGTGTTTCTGTTCACCACTGTGCCATTAGTGCAAAGTAGGTACATGGTAGAGGCTCATTAAATATTCAAAGAATGAATGAGGGGATGAATGAAGTGAATGAATTCCTCAAGCATTATAACTGAGAGCACCCTCTCTAATGCTTGCAAATAGTGATTTCATGAACTCGCTCTTTTATTTCTTAGCAACTGCTATGGCTGACGTTTCCTCTTTTCCTTCTCAGAATTGAGAATGGATAGAGTATTGAAAAAGATAAATGGAAAAAACTGAGCCTCAAAGGATTCTGCATCTACATTCCTCAATATTAAACTTCCAATATCAAAATTTATCTCCTTATCACTGCTCTAAGCATTCGACTGAAATTATTTATATTTCAGGATGAAATTACTCATATTTAAATCATAAACAGACACTCTTCTGAATAATGCTCTTTTCTGCCTTCACTACCCCCCATATTCCAACCAAAAGTATATTTCTAACTTCATTTAAGTAGATGTTCCTTAAGGCTTTAATTCCTGCTTATGATCATAGGCAAAATAAAATCCATGATCACTATAATTATTATTAGGAAAAGGGAATTAAGGGAGAGTATTCAACCAAATGAAAAAATTTACAAAAATGTATAGGATACTATTGCTATACACAGATTACATTCCTATTTGTTATTGTATGAAGAACAGACTATCTTTTAGTTAAAAATCTATTACGAAAAGTAGTTGGGCCATTAGAGCATCTGAAATAAGAAATGGTGAGAAGAAAATAAAAATCCGGATGGAACAGAACTTAAAATCCAATGCCATTAGTAAGTCTAGGCCCAAACTTTACAGCTAGCTGATTTTAATTCAAATCCTGGTTTGATTCTGGATTTGTCATGACCCCTTAGCACAGCCACATACATTCCTTTGTCTCCATCTCCATATCCTTAAATCTGGCATAATTATAATAATACTGACCAAACTCAAAGAGATGTTAGGTAGCTTATAAAACCTGCAATTATCATACGAAAGTCCAGTATTACTATGGTTATCATTACTGCAGGCATTCCACACCTATTTCAGACATCAAAGCCAAGACAAGCTCTGAGATGAATTAGAACAGGAACACAGTCTTATTTGCTAAGTGGCAAAAATTCCATTCCGATGATTTATTTTGAATGATCATGTTCTAAATAGATCAGCTGATGTTTCAAAATAACCCCCCAAAATTAAATTTTCACCTAGCACAACCTATGGACTAGGGGAAGGCTTTGTCTTAAATTAAGCTAATCAGGTTTTCTCTTAGAATTTAGAGACAAATTCGGCATGTGTATGGAGCTATAAAATCAACTTGTTGAATAGCCATATATAATCAGGTAAAGAATAAAAAAAAAAAAAAAAGCTGGTCTGCAAAGAGGACAAGGACACAGAGGCATGGAGTGAAGTAAAGATGAAAGATGAAACTGAGTCCTAATTGTTTTCCACTTCTTAGGTTGAGGTTTTTTTAGGGGCTTAAATATGATCCGTTCTTAGGCTCTGGGAGATATGTATACTTCTTTACAACACTTTTCCCATTCCTACATTTGTAAACACAAGCAGGTTTCTGGTACTCATAATCTAAAGAATTCTAACTAATAACCGATTTTAGCATCAGGTAAAGGGCTGAGAATCTGGAACTGGCTAAGTCAGGTAAGGTTCAGGTCCAGGGGGAGTTTTCCTGACCCAGAAGGAAAAATCAGTAGTCTATACCATACCATCATGAAGTTTTTGGTTAAACTATTATCACTTGTCTCTTGAGACTTAGGCTGAGTGCTTACCAATGATGAAACTTTAGCATAAATAGTAGCGAATAATTGCAGTTGTTGGACTGTGTTGTTTGCACCTTGAGATTTTTAGGTTTAGCCCAAAGCATGCTCCAATCCTGTGCTCAACTGCAAGTATATAAAGAAAAGCTGGGTTACTGGTTTAAAGTATTTGAGGTCCAGGCCAAAAAAAAAAAGAAATTAATCATAACTCAAATGAATTGTAGTAGATAGATTCAATAGGAACTATTGATAATATTGATGCTCATTGAAAAACTACAGAATTCTAATATTGGGCATGTATATACAAAACCTGACCATCCTCCCTTCCTCTAACCCCAGGGTCTTTAAAACAATATTCTAACATTTGTTCCAAATAATAATAATCTCTGCATTACATTTTAAAGCTGATCTCATCACTACTTTGCCAGGAGCAAGGGGCAGGGTGAGGTCAGGGTAAGAAAGGCTCCTTCCTCATCCCACTGTTACTGTGGTCATTGTTACCTATTAGTGGTTTGTGGCTGAGTTCAGTAGGGAAAAGATAGCTCATCATCACAGGCAGGGAGCTTTCACAGTAGAATAGGGTTTGGGGAGTGTCTCTATAAAGTGTCATATGGAAATGTGTGTGTGTCTTTTTTCTTTTTTTTTAGCAAGCTGACTCAAAAGGCAGCCCATGAGTATTAAGACAATTTGAAACTCTGAGGAACAGTGACCCATGATAACAAATAGTGGGGAGTGTGTTAGCTACTTAGGTCACCCTCAGATCCAAATTTAACCACCAGTAGGAAGTCAGTGGTGTTTGCATACCTATGCATGAGTGCAAGCACACACACCCACTCAGAAAGGAGCCTTCCTCATGCTCCCTTAGGGTGGCTTTGAACAGCACTACATAAGGAAAAGATTAAGATTTATTTAATAACAACAAAAAAAAAATCCTTTTTTTTCCTCCACCATTGTTTATCAGGTGTGTCGGCCGTGGTTAAATTTATAATTTTAGGGCACAGTATATAAGGTGATGAGAATCCATACCTGAACAGATTGAGAATGAACTAGAGAAAGGAATGAGCTTCACTTAGAAAAAATTAACCCAGACTAAAATGGTCCTCAGTTGTTTTTGTCTGGCCAACATCCTTTTCTCTGGAAAGTCATATTTTCCTTATTCCTTTTGGATGTAATGGAACTGGGAACCGCAGTATCTCCCTACCTGCCCCACAGCCACAGAGATCAGCTCCTGGCCTAGCCATCCACGTTTTACTGGGACAAATAAGGGGCCAGGACGCTCAACTCAGCCAAATAGGACCAATCAGAGGTTGTCTCTGGCATCCAAATTCTTTTTTAAACTTATAAAATATCTTGGCCAAGCTAAGGTGTTTAACAAGGATGCATATAACCACCAACTAATTTAAGAAATAAAATATTACCAATAGAGCTAAAGTTTGTATGTACCCCACCGCAGCTCACTCTCTTGTGGTCCTGCAGAGGTAAGCACTCTCTCCCAATTTGGTGTTTATCATTCTCATGTCTGCTCTGATACATTTATATATATATATATATATATATGCACTTCTAAATGATATATAGGATTATTTGGTAGAGTTTAGAACTATATTAATATTTTACTGCTAACCATTGTCACTCTAGTGACTAATTATAACTTTGTACCTACTGACCAACCTCTCCCCATCTTCCCCTCTCCCCTCCCCTCCTCAGTCTCTAGTAACCACTGTTCTGCTCTCTGCTTCTGTGATATAATTTTTTTTAGATTCCACATGAGTGAGATTATGCACTATTTTCATGAAGACATCAAATTGTACCCCGTAATGTGTCAATTAAAAAATTTTAAAAATATATCAATATGTCACAGTGTAATTAGGGAAGTTAGAAGTTTTCTGTTTAGATTGTTAAACTCGGGTGAGTAGCCCAGAATGTTGGCTTCCATCTTTCCTAATTGCATGGAGGAATGATGTATAAAGGAGCAGGAAATGAAGCCAGCTTATGAAGGAAAATAAGGAAGAAATTGTACTAAATTGATTAAGCCCTGGATACAGCCAAGCCTAAAACCATCAACCCAGTTCCCATTTTAAACTTAATCTGATATGAGTTGGGTTTTGTCCCTATAACCAAAAGAGTGCTGATATATAACTTGGTATCTTGAAAAGGAACACTGCAGGTAACAAAACCCTGGAAATTATCTGAGTCCAGATGTCATTGCAAGCAGCAATGATCTCTGTATCTCTGGACAGGAAGTTGGAAGTGCTTGTTATGTCTCTGGTGTGTCCTGAATTCAAATCCTTTGCCTCCCTCAGGTATAACTTTGGGGGACCTAAGAGAAATAGATGAGAATGTTAGTAAATATTCACTTTCAGCAGCCTCCAGTAAGATCCTGCAAAAAAGGAACATGCTTGGGTTGTTAAGCCAGTTATCTGCAAGCAGAAAGGAAACAGCGCTTAGCTTTGTTAATAAAGCACAACACAAGAATCTGAGATGGCTGAGAGTGTGAAAACTAGTGCTTTGTGAATTTTAAAAGAAAAAAAAAATTATTTGTTCCAAAGCAAAAGTTAGAGTGGGCAAAAGGGAGGAGGTGAGAAAATAAGATTGGTATCCAGGAATAACTTAAGTCATAGATTTTTGTCTTCCAAACATCTCTTGATGTTTGCCCCCAGACTGACAGAGGTAATTCTCTCTCCAGGTGGTAGAGACTGTGAAGCACTCTCTACCAGGATGCAGCAGGCCAGGGCAGAGATAAGTTCGCTCTATCGCCGTCAGCTGAGGGCTCAGTGGAAGCCAGTAAGCCTCAAGCCAGTGGTCTCAAGAGACCAGCAGAGCACCTAAAGCAGTTATTGGGACAAATACCAGTAGGATTAAGTTCAGTGCTCTTGATTCAAGATTTCTAATGCTGATTATTATCCTGTGGGGATTTCAGAAACAAATTAATAAGCAAAAGCATAGGTATTTTAGGAAATATAATTGTCAGAGAACCTCCAATCCTATAAAACAGGGATCTGTTTTTGCTCAAACATTAATTCAACACCCAGTTCACTATAACCATATCCACAGAAAATAGGTGGACTAAACAGTTATAGTCCTACAGAGAAAATCTTACCATATGCTCCTTTCAAACACGGCCATGGAACAAAATGGACCTTGGCAATCCTCCTGGCAGTCAGAGCAAAGGGAGGCAGATATGTGACCAGGAATTTATTCTAGGGCCAAGGTGGTGGTCCTTACCATCCCTTCCTATAAATTAAGATTTATGCTAAGGTTTAGTGACAGTTATTTGTTGTTTTTTCTTCTCTACCTTTTCACAAATAACAGGTTTATTGTGGTTATTCCTCCCCACACACACACCCCTCGCTTACCCTCATGGTGGATTTTAAGTGTTAGAGTGGTTAAGTATGTCACAGAGAACCAATTCTGGACCTGATCAAGGGAATGAACATCAGCATATGTGTCATCTGGAGATGCTATTGATGTATTGCCTTTTGGAGAGGAACTGAGCATACACTGGTGTTTTGGGGATTATTATAGTTTGTTAGGTGGAGATATTTAATAATTGCTAATAAGGTGGATGCTAAGCAACTGGGGCTGGAATGTACCAATGGGTTGGAAAATATTTTATAAGCACTTGTACCTTTGTAGAGCCATTCTTTCCCCATTTATGTGGTTCCAGTGGGGCTGTCAATAATAGATCAAATCCTTTCTCCCATCTATATGCCCCAGTCTCAGAGGTAAACACATTATACTGGACTGGCCACAGATAGAACCCTATTTTTCTTAAATAGAACAATTGGCTCCAGGCAGGCCTATGACCATAACAATTTCAGGTTCCTCCAGATATGAGGTAGTTGAGTAATTTGTTATTATGCATGTATTATATAAATAGATATTGAGTCCCTTTAAGTAAACTATGATACTATAATAAACTTCCAACCAAAAAAATGAGAAATAATTTTAGGAAAGCAGCAAATTCTCTCCTTGGTATTGATTATTCACTAGCACAATATGATTGTTATTGAGAGGTAAATTCCAGCCATCAGGTAGCATTATGAGTCACTCTGACAGATACTACTACCTGATCAAAAAAATTCCCTCAAAACCAAAAAACCCAATATCCTACTGATATGGAACCTATTTTAAGTTCTCAGAGAAAATCTTGTGACTGTGCAGAGAGATAATAGTATGCTCTGTCTTCAGTATCTAGTTTTGTTTTCCCCTGGTATTTTTCTTAGCTGAAGCTCTGACTTTAAACTTTAAACAAATGCTTACATGACTCAGACAATTTGATGTAACATGAAAGAACAACTTTGCCCCTAGCTGAACAGAATGCATGTGCTGTCTAAATAAAATGTCTGGGAAAAAATTAACCACAGGGACCCTTACCTATGCCATGACCTATCATAATATAATTCAATATAAAGACAGGGTTAGAATCTAATACATCATTTTATCTTCCACCACACTTTGTATACTATTATATAGCACACACTATATATTTTTGAGAAAATCATTGTAAGCTGGATTCAATTTTGAACTGCATCCAGGGACAACTTGTATGTGATCCAGAAGGCTTTCATTTCAACAATTCATCACTGACATCATTTCTCGTTAATGTTCCACAAATTATATTTTCACTGAATTATGATTTGTTTTCATGTTTGCTACCTTTATTAGACTGATTTCCTTTTCCTTCTTTGGTGCCTAGTCCATTTTTAGCACTTGATACAAACAGGTAAAGTGAACCAATATTATAACAAACACAGAATCATTTCAAGGTTCCAGTGCATTCACATATGTAAGACAGTTCAGTTTTAAAGAGTTATGAGGAGTTTGGCCATCTATTATCTGTCCTTGTTGCTGTCATCTACAGACTTCTACATCACTCTTTCTAATTCCTTGAAGATTCTAGCACGTGGCTTGTTCTCTAATTCTTGGTGAGTGCAATATCCATATAAATCATCTTTCCAATACCCTGACCACTAGGTTTTCACCTCTTTCCAATAATCTTAGCTGTCAACCTACCTCAGGTAACCGCATCATGGTCATATACTGGTCTTTGCCATTACCAATAA
>RJWJ010017902.1:0-32329 GCA_004363605.1 Indri indri
AGGATCATGGCCATCTCCAGACTCCCAACGCCTACCTGTTTCCTGTGGGGACAAGATTGATGGGACAGGGCATCCTATGTTTCCATGGCAACGTATGTAGCCAAAGCAGACCTGGATCTCCAGGTCAGCCCCTCTGAATCTCCCAAAGACAAAGGGATTACACATGAAGACGTTGAGTTGGACCCCCTACCAGGGGTGAGGAATTGACCTTACCATACCAACCCTGTGGACCCTCAAGGTCAGGTTTTATAAGCAGTGCTCAGTTGGAGGCCTGGGGCCAAGTTGCCACCATCAAATATTTCACCAGCCAAGAGACAGTCCTGGCCCCTTGGGTCCTTGAAGCTGGCCATCATCAGAGGCGTGGACGTGGTTTGGGCATGGAACTTCACTTCTGTTGCAGAGGATGACTCCCTTCCTTCAATAGCAAAAGAAATTTAGACATAAGCCCGGGAGGAGAGGGGAAAAATGTTCAGAGTGAGAAGCTATTAATGATAAAGAAAGATACCTGCTTTCTAATCAGATGTGGGCAAAGACATACAGCTTTGCAATGTCTGTGGTTTGCACCTAGTACCATTGAGATTCAGTGTCAGATGTCACCATGTGTAGTGCACAATGTCTGGACACCATTGCTTAATCGGCTGTCAGGCTAACTAACCATACAATCAAACGTATGTTTCCTTATAATGCCCACAAAACTACCTGTGCACTTTTTGTCAACAAACTTGCTAAAATCAAGTCCCAGAATCCCAAGAAAAAGCCACATGGATGGCATACTTGTTACTGACCCTGCTGGCTCCTAGGCGCCCTCCCTCCCTTTGATAAGTGCTTATAAAACACTTAAAGGCTGTTTTATCAGTGATGATAATAACTACATTTACTGAGTTTTGTCGTACCCTTGGCACTGTGGCTCAGCACTTTACAGTTATCTCATTTTATTTACTGTCAGGCCTCTAGATGGGGACAGAGTCCCAAAAACTCTGGGTCGCTTTTTAGCCAGGCTTGGAGACGCAGAACCAGATGCTGGGCTATGGGACCCAGTGCAAGGTGTGGCCTGAGGGAAAACGTCCTAACTGTGACCACTGTTTCCCTCATGCCTCATATTCTCAGGATCATGGAGAATCACCTTGTGCCTCTGTCTCCCTTTTTTTTTTTTGCTACCTTTTTGGTTTCTTTCTCACCAGGATAAATTGCAATGGTAGAGACATGGTTTCATTTTCAAACAGCTCCCATGAATCTTTCAGCTGTGTTTCCTGTTAGAGTCATTGCAATGGACCAATTTGCTTTCCTTTAATTTTAGAAGTCTATTTTTACTAAAGTCTATTTAACATCTGATGATATTCACTGTTTCCTTTCTTTATCTTTCTTTTCCTCTTTTCTTCTTTAAACTAAAAATCACTTGTTTCTAGCCTCCAAATCACATGGATCCCCAAATCACAGACTTACAGAATATTTTAACCTTATGATTAGTGGTTCTAACTTCAAAAAGAGATTGTCTCTGCAGATGATATCCTGCAGAAGCTGAAAAGTCCCCCCAGGGCTTTAGACTGTGGAGTTTGAGAGCCTGGGCTCTAAGGCCCAGCTTGCTGGTTTAATGACCAGCTTCAGTTGTGCCAGCCGTGTGACTCTGGGGGCATCCCTTTCCCCCTTTATGTCCCAGTTTCAGCACCCGAAAAACAGGAACAGAACACAGCATCAACCCTCGTAGGCTATCAGAGTGGAGTAAATTAGTTAATCCATGCAAAGCGTTTGAAACAGTGACTAGTGAAAGTCAGCACACCATCCACACATCCCATAAATGTGTGTATGTTGAGTATGCTAGGTCCCAGGCACCGTTGTAGGTACTAGTAAAAAATAAACAAATAGTGTTTGAGTTGGTGCTGACAACTTTTATGAAGAATGAAAAGTTAGGGAAAGAGTGTCAAAAAGGAAATGTATGAGTCAGGGTTCTCCAGAGAAACAGAACCAATAGGATGTGTGTGTGCAGATATACCTTGGAGATGTTGTGGGTTTGGTACCAGGCCACCGCAATCAAGAGAATACTGCAATAAAGCAAGTTGCATAAATTTTTTGGTTTCCTAGTGTATATAAAAGTTATGTTCACACCATACTATAGTCTAAGTGTGCAATAGAATTATGTATAAAATGGGCATACCTTAATTAAAAAATACTTTATTGCTAGAATGCTAACGATCATCTGAGCCTTCAGCAAGTCATAATCTTTATGCTGATGAAGGATCTTGCCTCAGTGTTAATGGCTGCTGACTGGTCACGGTGGTGGTTGCTGAAGGCTTGAGTGGCTGTGGCAATTTCTTAAAATAAGACAGCAATGAAGTTTGCCACGTGGACTCTTCCTTTCGTGAAAGATTTCTCGGTAGCATGTGATGCTATTTTATAGCATTTACCCATAGTGGATCTTTCAAAATTGAAGTCAATCCTCTCAAATCCTGCCATTGCTTTATCAACAAGTTTATGTAATATTCTAAGTTCTTTGTTGTCATTTCAACAATGTACACAGCATCTTCACCAGTATTTTCCATCTTAAGAAATCACTTTCTTAGCTTGTCCCTAAGAAGCAACTCCTCATCATTCAAGTTTTACCATGAAATTGCAGCAATTCACTCTTCAGGCTCCACTTCTAATTCTAGTTCTCTTGCTATTTTTACTGTGTCTATAGTTTCTTCTTCCACTCAAGTCTTGAACCCCTCAAAGCCATCCGTAGGGATTATAATCAACTTCTTCTAAACTCCTGTTAATGTTGATATTTTGATCTCCTCCCACAAATCACAAATATTCTTATTGGCATCTAAAATGGTGAATCCATTACAGGAGGTTTTCAATTTACTTTGTCCAGATCCATTGGAGAAATCACTGTCTGTGGCAGCTATACATCCTTACAAAATGTTTTTCTTCAATAATAATACTTGAAAGTCAAATTATTCCTTCATCCATGGGCTACAGAATGGATGCTGTGTTAGCAATCATGAAATTGATATTCATCTCCTTGTGTATCTCCATCAGAGCTCTTGAGTGACCAGGTGCATTATCCATGGGCAGGAATATTTTGAAAAGAATCTTTTTTTCTGAGCAGTAGCTCTCAACAGTGGGCTTAAAACATTCAGTAAAACAGGCTGTAAATAAATGTGGTATCAGCCAGGCTTTATTGTTTCATTCACAGAGCATACACAGAGTAGATTTAGCATACCTTTTAAAGCCCCTAGAATTTTTAAAATGGTAAATGAGCATTGGATTCACCTTAAAGCCACCAGCTGCATTAACCCCTAACAAAAGAGTCAGCCTGTTCCTTGAAGCCTTAAAACCAGACATTGACGTCTCCTCTTTAGCTGTGAAAGTCCTAGATGGTAACTTCTTCCAATAAAAGACTGTTTTGTCTGCATTGAAAATCTATTGTTTAGTGTAGACACCTTCATCAATTATCTTAGGTAAATTTCCTGGATAACTTGCTGCAGCTTCTGGATTAGCACTTGCTGCTTCACCTTGTACTTTTATGTTCTGGAGATGACGTCTTTCCTTAAACCTTAAGAACCAACCTCTGCTAGCTTCAAACTTTTCATCTGCAGCTTCCTCCCATTTTTGAGCTTCCACAGAATTGAAGAGAGTTAGGGCCTTGCTCTGGGTTAGGCTCTGGCTTAAGGAAAGGTTGTGGCTGGTTTGATCTTCTGCCCAGACTACTTAAACTTTCTGTCAGCAGTTAGACTGTTTCATTGTTTTATTATGCATGTGCTCACTGGAATAGCACTTTTAATTTCTTTCAAGAACTTTTCCTCTGTTAATTGTTTGGCAGGAGAAGTTTGACCTATCTCAGCTTTAGACATGCCTTCCCCACTAAGCTTAATCATTTCTAGTTTTTGATTTAAAGTGAGAGATGTGAGACTTTTTCACTTGAACACTTAGAAGTCATTATAGGAATATTAATTGGCCTAATTTCAATGTTATTGCACTTTAGGGAATAGGAAGGCCCGAGGAGAGGAGGAGAGATGGGAAAGAGCCAGTCAGTATAGCAGTCAACACACACGCAACATTTATTGATTAAGTTCGCTATCTTATATGGACCCCTCCTAAACCTCCTCAAGGATAATTATAATAATAACATCAAAGATCATTGATCACAGAGCACGTAACGGAAACAATCTGTAGGGTAGACCAAGTGGTCTGGAAACTCAGGCAGGACTTCTATATCGCAGTCTTGAGGTAAAATTCTTTCCCAGAGAAACCTCAGCTTTTGCTCTAAAGGCCTTCAACTGATTGGATAAGGCCCATCCAATTATCTTCACTTAAAGTCCACTGTAGACGTTAACCACATCTACAAGATACATTGCCAGCAACATCTAGACTAGTATCTGACCAGATAACTAGGCACCATAGCTTAGCCAGGCTGACATATAAAATTGACCATGCCAGGAAATATCTGTGCTGTCTTATTAGAGAGAGCCATGGGTGAGCCTCTGAGGAGGTGATATGTGAGCAGAGATCCAAAAAAAATTGAAGAGGGAACATGCAGATACTAGGGAGCAGCTAAGGAAGCCACCGAGCATTGTGCACTTACTTTAGTTCTGCCATAGAAAGTTTATATTATCCTGGAATCCTGGTTCATTGTATCTACTTTTTTAAGTGATAAACACGAAACCAAACTCAGGTGACATTTTAGATCTGTTAAAATTGGTCAGGAATCCTCATAAATGCACAGCACACACCTGTCCGTGCACACATTCTCACATGCACACACACACTCTTCCTTTCCCCTCCTGAGATGGTCTTTTCTGTGGTCTTAAATAACCTTTTGTGTTCTGAAAAGAGAGCTCTTGCTGTTCCTTTATTATTTGGCTCAAAACATACTGCAGATTTGAAATGTGTTTCCAGGGATAATGCTGAGCGTTGGGCAAGGTTTTTTCTTTGAGGGGTGTTAAATGAGAAAATGTTTAACTTCTATAGGATTTCTGCTGCCAGGACACTAAGAATTCTTTCTAGTAGAGCTTTCTTTTATGTATATTCAGTTTGGTTTGCCTGTAAGGTGTTGTGGCTCTTGAGTCTGAGGGACAATTTTTACCCTGGGAAATTCAAAAAGAGTGGTAAACGACAGTCCGCAGTCGAGCCTTGTCTGGCGTGTAAATGTTCACATTATTCTAATGAAAGTGGTATTTATGATTGCAGCCTTCTGTGAACTTTCAAAAGCCAGCTGTAATAAAATTGCTGCCTGGATTTTCGATAGCATCTTTAACTTCGAATTGTGTAACAATATACCAAGGCCAAAGAGAAACTAAAGCAAAGGCTTCTTTTCCTTCTGAGAACTAAACTTTGTTACTAATGTTTTATGTGCACACTGAGTTAAAATCTGTACAATTCTAAGAAACTGAGCAAGATTTGAAAAAAATGAAAGATAGATTATGTCATGGGAATTTTTTTATTTGATTGAGGTTTGCAGTGTAATTTTGCTCTTCCAAGGAGATTGAGATGATGCCCACTGGAGTATACCTAAGCAAACTCTGACGTTTTTTGAAATTACCCCTTCAAAAGGATTAACATCTTCTGTCTTGGTTATCTGGAAGCTGGCATTTCCCCCAGGACAATAGGATATGTTGAGGTTTTAAAGCAGGGGCTCCTCTGATACTATTGAATTGAGGCGACCATCCACATAGCTTCCATATTTGTTAACTTTTCCCAGACATGTCTACAGTAGCATCTGTCCATCAAATTGTAAGCACTTGTTGATGTCGAACATTAGTTGATCAGTTGATTTCAGATTATTTTAAGATTAAAACCAAATTCACCTTTGTCTTTGCTATTTTGTCAGTTTGGTGCTGGCTATCAGTGGCCTTTCATTTTTCAATGAGATGGATTGATCCTTCTCCAAGCCGTGGCATTAGATTTGATCCCATCTATTATACTCTCCATGAAGTTCCCAGTTGCTTTGTGATTGTCCAAGCAGGCTGCCAGCAGCTCACAAGTCCTCCTCAAAGGGCCATGCACAGAATTAACAATTCCAAAGGTCTTGGGCACCCGAGATACTTGCCAATCTGTAAAATAAAATGTTTTTTCGATATTATTTCTCATTAATTCTCATGGGAGCACCAAATGATTTTCCCTAAATGTTTTTGGTAAATATTGAGATTATATTTTTCTTCCAAGTCCTGCTCTTTAAGTGAAAGCTGAGTAACTAGAGTGAGACCCAGAAGTCTTTAATTTAATATTTCCAGGAAAAGTGCTCCCTCTTCATATAAACTGGACTCAGAAATCCATATTTCTTCTCTCTTTTTTCTCCTAAGTTTGACAAGAATGGCTCTATCCAAACTCAGCCAGTAGAAAGGCAAACCTCCTAAAGGAAATTAGAGTGAGAATGGGAGGGGAAGGCTGACAGTTATCAGCACACAATATGACAAGAACATCCATCATGTCTGCATTTAGGCCCAGGGTCTAGGGAGAGGAAAAAGCAATAAAACAAATAAAAGTGCAGAGGCTCGCTTGACGTATCAGTAAATGCAGTGGTTGTTAACCTCTCGCTGGAATCCTTGCCCTCCTCACACCTGTGACTGTCATTACACGTCTTCCTGGACCCAAGGGAGGTGCACAGCTCTGCTCCATTGATAGCTCCTTTGAGTTCTCTTTTTTTATTTTTAGTTTTTGCTCATTAAGCTCTTTTATTATCCTAGCTGTATGATGTTTAATCGTCAAATATTTTGTTTAAGAATACACTGTTGTGATTAAGTATTTTTTGTTATTTTAATCTTTTTTATTTTTAACTGTGATAAAATACACTTACCATAAAATTTTCTGTGTTAATCATCTTCAACTATACAGTTCAGTAGTGCTAGGTAAATTCACATTGTTGTGCAACAGATCTCTGGAATTTTTCATTTTGCAAAACCAAAACTCTACATCCACTCAACAATTTCCCATTTCCCCTCCCCGTAGCCCCTGGTAATTGCCATTCTACTTTTTGTTTCTATGAATTTGATTACTTTAGATACCTTGTATAAGTGAAATCATATAGCATTTGTCTTCTTGTGGCTGGCTTATTTTACTTAGCATAATGTTCTCAAGGTTCATCCATGTTGTAGAATATGATAGGATTTCCCTCCCTTTTAAGGTTGAAAAATATTCCATTGTATTTATATAACACATTTTCTCCATTTTATCCACTGTTGGACATTTGGGTTACTTCACCTCTTGGCTATCATGAATAATGCTGCAATGATCATGGGTGCATTCTTTGGGTTATCTTTTGCACAAATATGAAAATTTGTGAAAAAAATTTCAAATGTCCAGGGGACAAATGACAACTAGAGACCCTTTAGGAGACCCTGTAAGATCTAGAAGTTGCTAGCCTGTAATATACTATTTAGAAATTTGTGCTAAATATCTTGCTCTAGCAAGGATACAAATGTAAAAGGGGTGGGGTGATAAGATAAAAAGTACAGTTCGGAGGTATCCTTTGCCTAATTGAAGGGAAAAAAAGGCAGTTGTGGAGAAAAGAAATGCATCTGTGGGCTGTATGTTTTGGGGGCTTCCTTCCATTAGCCCCTCAAGGATAAAGACAGCAGGATGAGCAAGAGACAAGTGGTGGGTCTTGGGGTTCTGACAAAGCCCTCTCACCTGTACCCTCATTTCATTCCCTACTAACACCCTGATTTCCATCAGAACCCACACCACTTTAAACATCACTCCTGGAACACAAGAGTTTGGTAGCCCCTTTGCCTCCAGAGTAAAATACTTTCTCTCTATCCAGCAATGGAAGATCTCTCTTCAGTGTCCCAGGATTTTCTGGTTTTGTCCCTGACTCTTCATTTCATGGAGGCTGTGTGGGGCAGGATTAGCTGTTTGGCTAGTTTTTAATTTCTAGCCTGTTGACCTTCTAGTTGAGTCTCTTGAAATGCAAGTTTCTGATATGTAAAAAGGAGATGATATTACCTACCTTAGTTGAAAGGATTAAATAAAATAAACACGATAATATTTGTTAAAAAATTTAACATTTACAAAATAAAAATCTATTTCCTTCTGAAATCTTCTCTCCTATCAATCATGCCTCACCCCCATCTTATTATCCAATGATCACTGACTGCCAGACTCTGTGAATTTGCTCATCTGATCCACTTTTCATGTAAAAGATCTATCTTTTTTCCACCCATCCAAATCTTACACTTTTTCCAAGGCCCACAGCAAGTGGCAATTACTACCTGAAAACTTTCTGAATGAATCTTAAAGGTGACAGGCAACTTGGCCAAGAAATGAACTTGTAATGCATGAAAAAGTAAATTTATATGGCACTAAAGTCTTAATTTCTCCTCTCCAATGCCACACAGACAACTTAATCCAATAGAATTTAAGCATCATTCAATTAGTGGAATAGAATCATTTTATGATTAGCTTCTGAAATTCAAGTAAAGGCTTACCTAAATTCTCCCTAGTGTGTCTGAAATTTCATGCCCAACTACGTTTATTTATTTTTTTTTAAAGGAAAGGGGAATATTTGTAGGCATTAGAGAAGAAAAAGATATAAGTTTCCCATTGCTGTGTTTCCTATGCCTGAGCCAAGGGAAGCTCTGCACATGGTATAGGAGCCCTCTCTTAGAATGCAGGAGCTGGGCATGGGTGTGATATTAACAGACTCTGGCACCTTGACTTGGCTGCAGTGGTTTTCCTGTTTTTGTTGTTTGAATTTTTCATGTAGGAAAGTCATCAGGTTTATATTGGTACCCAGAATATCATCAGAACAAAGAGAATGTCTAGCTGGAGACCTTCTCTCCCCCTTCATCAGTCACTGAACTCCCATGCGCCACCCCTCCAGGATATCCATTAGAAGCAGGCTTGTTCTTGACTGGTCTTTGCCCAAAGCTGTTATACCAGAGGCAATAATTATTCCCCACCGACATTTCCTCATAAGGCCCAATTGGAGGAACAGGATCCGATTATTATGGGCTCAATTACTTTATGGTAATTGGGGGAAATCTTGACTTTCATGTGTCTAGGTTCTACTGACAAGCACACAGTTGCCTCTGATACAACTGGGATCAGCCTAAACCTAAACTATTGCCAGTCTTTAAATTTCGTTAAGGGAAAGAGCTGCAACAAAATTTTGGAAAAAAGTTCCCCATACCCAGGTTGACACTTCAATCTCCTTTTACTTATCCCTCAAAATGAGATAAACATCCACAATTTTTAAAGGAATTTTCTTCATATTTATGAAAAATGAGAAGTAGAAATGGGTTACTGATATTCCTGTTTTTGTCTCTTCAACCTTTCTACCTGCTTAATTGTGTGGTAGCAGTTCTAGCTCTTCCTGCTCTTGAGGGTTATTTATCTCTGGAAGACAGTGTCTCTACTTCTTGCCTGCTAGTCCTTGCATACAAGGAATCCAAAATGTCCTGACAACAACCATACGTTGTAATTCAATAGTAGGACTCTTACTCTTAATGTGTCTCCTACCAAGTGGGTAATCCACCTGCCATTGGGTCCAGGACCTCTAACCAAGCAGAGTCCGGAGTTGCAGGGAGGGGAAGCACAAATACCCCAGTGGATCATTGGCAAATTAAATCATTCCTGCTGCCATTCTCGGTTTCTGGACCCATGTATTTTTCTTATAGGGGACATGACACCAGATAGAGGGTTCTGATTCAATGTGCATACTGTATCTCATAGGATGGTGTTCACTGCTTACAGAGTTTTGTCTCTGAGTTGACACTTCAATGCCAACTTCAACAGTTCATTCCAATGCTTTATCAGACCAACTGCTTCTGAATGATGCAGTTTCAGCACCCTCTTATTAATATTAACTGTCCCCAGTATGAGAGGTTTGATTTCAGAGACCAAGAAACCAATGATTGGGTCACTTTAACTTCCAAGTATCCAATTCCAATTATACAGAAGGAGACTGGGGCAATAACCACAGAAGGAGTTTGTGGACTCAGTAGATACACTGTAAGCCAGGATTTGGTAATGTCCTCGTATATAACATGACTCATATATGGCCATGCTGTAATAGGGAAGGCATGAAAAAGCTTCTGAGAATTCAGGTACTGCCAGCTCAGAACCTGTGTCCAGTAGCCCTCAGCATGTCTGGGTCTTTCTTTTTCTTCAGTGCATATACTTGACTAAGTGGCTCCAGGCCCCTTCGTGGAAGAAGTAAGGGAATCGTTACAGTTTATGTACACTGTGTTGTTTCAGGGACCATCTTCCTGGGGACTGAACACCCTTTTAGGCAATGGTTTCTGTGTCAAAACTTACTCAGTTATAGGAAGTAGGCAAGGGATTGTTTATCTGGGAATGTCTTAATTTCTTCTTCAGTCTTGAGGATATTTTTTGATGAAGATAGAATGCTTGGTTGACAGTCTTTTCCCCAGTGCTGTGAATATGGCTTCCCACTGTGTCCTCTCCTCCATGATTCCTGATGAAAAATCAGATGCTAATCTTATTGAAGATCCCCTCCTGTGATGCGTTGCTTCTCTCTTCTGCTTTCAAGATTCTCTGTCTTTTGAAATTTTAATTACGATGGGTCCAGTGGATTTCTTTGTGTTTATACTATTTGGATTTTATTACACTTCTTGCATATTTAGAATGCTGCTTTTTGTCAAATTTGGGAAACTTTTGTTCATTTTATTTTCGAATTTTGTTTTTTACCATTTTTCTCTCACCTTTCATTCATGGACTCCTGTTTGTGTATGTCGGTATGCTGATGGTGTTCCATACGTCTCTGAGGCTCTATTTGCTTTTGTTCATTAATTTTTCTTTCTGTTCCTGAAGCTGGGTAATCTCAACTAAACTTTCTCCAAATTTGCTGATTCTTTCTTCCACCGGCTCAATTCTGCTATTGTGCTCCTCTATTGGACTTTTCTTTTTAGTTATTTTACTTTTTACTCCATAATTTCTACATTTTTATAGAAATTCTGATTTCCTAGCATTCTGATTTTCTAGAACTACTGATATTCTCTATTTGTTGAGACATCATTGTCATATGTTCCTTTAATTTTTTTTTTTTTTTTTTTTAGATATGGTTTCCTTAGTTTTGGGGCCATGCTAAGTATGGCTGGTTTTAAATATTTGTCTAGGAAGTCCAATGTCTGTGCTTTCCATTGACTGCTTTATTCCTATGTATGGGCAATAGTTTTCTTGTTTTATTGCATGTGCTTTAAATTTTTGGTTGAACTTGGATGTTTAAAGTACAAAATAGAACTTTGGAAATCAGATTCTCTCTGTTCCTTTAGGGTTTACTATTGTTGCTATTTGTTGCTATTATTCTGCTACTATTGCTTTATTTAGTTACTTTCCTGAACTGATTCTTTAAAGTCTGTTTTCTTAGTCATGTATGGCCACTAAAGTCTCTACTTGGTTAGCTTAGTGCTCAGCTAATGATTTGACAGAGGTTTCCCCAAATTCCTGGAACCAATAAATCTCTCAGCCTTTGCTGAAGGGCTCTCCCTGTGTGTCAGGACATATCTCAGGCAGACAGGTTACAACTCTTATCTTAGCCTTCACTTTCTGCTTGCAAAGAGCCTCAAGGTCAGCAAGAGGTGAGAACATAAGGTCTTCTCTGGTGTTTCCTGAGCATGCACATGGCCCTATACATGTGCGTGGCCTTTCAAATTCTCTGGAATATGTTGGAGCTTTTCAAAGCCTTCTAGGAACCCCTAATTCCCCAATTTTTCCTTTAAAATTTTTTTTTGGTCAGCTCATTGTTTCCTCACTGTTATCATTGCCATGGCAGCTGTGATATTAAACAATTGTGCTGTGTTTTTGAAAAAAATCTCTAGAAAAAGGCCATTTTCATTGGATAAGCTCAGAATTAGGTCAAACAAAGAAAAGTCCGCAAGTGGAGTTTCCCAGGAAACTTCTGCAGAGGTGGAATAATGACATTTCTCTGGGCATGGGGATTAAGAGGAGAGCTAAACACATTCTACTCCCTCCACTGGTTGGTAGTCTTCTGGTTTTCATTGTGATTGTGGAGCTGCTCGTTTTCAAGGCTCCCATCGAGCTGGGGACAGGGGAATGGGAACAGGGTAAGTTAAAATGCCACAGGACTTGCTTTTCCTACCAAGATTCAGCCATTTTTTAGAGAGGTGCTCCCTGGGTTATTGCGAGTCTTTATTAATGTTAAGAGTTCTGAAAAAGTTTATTTTGAAATTTTTTGCTAGTGTTCTTATTGATTTTTATAGGTGAAAAAATTTTCAAAGGTTTTTATTCCACCATTCCCACTGATATCACTCAAGGTTCTTCCATTTTTGCCTTCTATGAAAGGCTCCCCATTTCTTTTGCCCCCTGACATACTGGTACTGTCAGTAAGGACCCTTGGTTGCCCCTCAGATCTTGTGGACAATGATGGCAATTGAGGTCTTCTGTCTCCTGGTGATTAATTGTCCCCTTCTGGTCTCTATCGAACAGTGGCTGGCACATAGTAAATCCTCAGTAAGTAGTAGCTGTAATTATTAGTGGCCATCCCTCACCTCCAGAGGTTGACCTGACCTACCATGAAATAACCATAAAATTAGTCTTTAGAAGAGAAATAGATCTACTCATGGCCACCAAATGCATAAACCTGCTTGCAACTGCATCAATCTGTTTCTTCTAATACAATGGAGGTCATGATCTTCCTTCCTGCTAAGACCACTGTCTCCACTTATAACCCTGGATCTCATTCCTAAGCCACTTCTGCATTGATTTATTGGTGATGCTCCTTTTCTTATCTACAAACTCTGCCTTATTACTGGCTCCGGGCCATCAGAATTTGTTAATAAAAATGCTCAATATCTTCTCTGAACTCCACATGGCCTCTCTATTATTTGATCTCATTCACACGATGGATTTCTACATTTGCTATGTGCTTTCCCCACCTACTTCTCATTCCTATCATCTTGTACTCCAGCTTGCACTCCTCCTCTCTACCAGCACTTCTGCATAGGTCACCAAGGACTTCCACGTCGTGAAATCCAGTGGATGTTTCTCACCTGACATGTTATCTTCTCAGCAGCAGTAGATGCTTCTGATCACCTTCTCCTTTTAGAAACATTTTTCTGCCTTGGCTCTGTGACTCACCTTTTCCTAAATTTGTCTCTTTGTCACCTCCTTCTCATGATTGTTTTGTAGGTTCATCCTCCTTTACCGGACCATTGCATGTTGGTGTTCCTCAGCATTTTTTAAAGATCCGCTTTTCTTCTAAATCTATAGTCAGGCAATCTCATTACTCCCATGCCTTCATTTACCATCTTTATGAAGATAACTTTCACATTTATATCTTCATACCAGGGATCTCTTTTGAACTTCAGACTCAGATATTAAAATGAGTACTATACACCTTCCATTGTATATCCCAAGCATACCTCAGATTTACCATATCCCACACAAAGCTTATGATTTTCCTTATCTTTTTTTTCTTTCAGTTTTCACATCTACGCAAAGTGTGTCACAATCTGTTTAATACCTGAGAGCCTTGGAGTTATTTTTTACTTCCTCTGCTCTCTCACCTCCATATCCAGTAACCCAATATGACCTCTTGGATCTATCTCTTCAATATGTTTTTCTTCTTCCTGCCTGTAATCATCATAAAATCCAAGTTATCAACATTTCTCTCTTAAGCTACTCCAGCGAATTCTTAATTTGTCTACATTATTCATCCTTGCCTACCCCTTAGGCATTCACTACAACACAAGACAGAGTGATAATTACAAACATCGAATCTGATAATGACGTTCTATAGACTAGAAGTCTATTAAATGCTTACATAACAATAGGTAATTCTGCTTTCTAATATTTAACACATTTGTACTTACACATTCTATATGTCTTTTTCTAGATGTGACATCTATTGGGACAAACCCCAAGGGTGGCTCACAGATGTGTCTCCATTGTCACATTTAGACAATGCATTTGAAAATTAGAAAGCACTTGGAAATTTTTGGAAGAGCAAATGCTTGAATGAGTATATCAATATATCTGCAGACTAAAGGTAGTGTTTAACCTATAATCTAGCTGTGTTATTTAGGCAATTATTGGTATTTTTCTATAGATAGATGGTCAAGATATGCCAAAGTTTTGCCAAACACTCTAACCCTTGAAGCTATAATGCTTATTTATTTATTTTTACCACTACAATAGATTGAAATATTGCACCATATTTTTCACTATCTTGTTATGAAATGCACTTTTGCCATAAAACATTGAAGTACTCTCCCACTGTGGGCACAGCATATTTTCTTGCCACATAGTAGGCTTGTCCCTGTGAACTTGTGTCATGTAATGAGATGTGACACAAACTGAGGGCTTCAATATGCTGATGTTAGTTTGTCTTACTTTCTTGTGCTTTTGCGATTCACCATGAGAACATGCTCTCGGTTTCCACTTGCCCAAGGACAGGTAGAGATGAATGAGACACAGACCTGAGTTCAACCTGCAACCTGGAGCCACACTCAGCTGGAGTATACAGCCTAAATTGAGCCATCATAACCAATCTGTGGAAATATGAAGGAGAAAAATAAATGCTTGTTGTTATAAGTCATTCAATTTGGGTGTATTTTGTTACACAAGGTTATTACAGAAATGGGTGACTAGAATGGTCACCAATTCAGAAAACAACACTGTTCTTATGACATATATTTTCATTTTGACAACTTGTTATTGGATTTTTAGGCTGATTTTAGTTTTTCACACATTCATTTACATGGTCACTCTTTGGAAGTTAGGGACAATATTATTTAAAGGATGGGATTAAAACAAATAAAGGACATCAAATTAAGGCCCAATAAAAATTTACTGACAGTGAGGTATGAAATTGTCCTACTTTATTTTTATGACAATTCTGTTTCCTATATCAGTTTGGCTAATAATTGCCAGTAATTCCTTTCTATCCTCTGCAGTGGCAATCTCAGATATAAGTGTAACAGAAAAAGTTCGAACTCTATTTTGACACAATTTCTCAAAGGGCTTTTCAGGTCTGATAAGGTCTGATCCTCTAATTAATTAGCATCCCTGTGAAACATCAATACTAGATTAGAGAATAACATTACAAATTTCTTTTCTATTTATGCTTGTTAGATAGAAATTAGATTGCCCCTTAGGTCTGATTCACAATTATTTGCCAAACTCCACTTTACCTGTTGGAGACAAATGGGCGTATTTCTTAATTGAACCACTCGCTAAAAATGAAATATGGGACCTGAAAATTATAAAGCTTTAACTGTATTAAGAAAAACAAATGATGTAGAAAACTGTGTCTCTGCCAGTAAAAAAAAAATTATTTTTTTATAATTAGTTTTTGCTTTTATTGAAGTATTGCTTTATTCTCTGTTTTATACCAGATTTTTAGGCCAGGAAGTATTTATGAAATTAAAATCCATAGAGGATATGCAAAAGAACTTTGGTATTATGCATAAGAGACAACAAATTGCAATCACCTTTCATGACACAAGAGGGTGGAGGGAATTAGGTGGGCTTGGAAGAAGGGATGCTTTTAATTTATATAGTTTTAGCATTTCTATTTTTGAATCATATAAATGTATTCCTTCTTTAAAAAGTATGTATCATTTAAAATAATGTTTATGACTTAGGTTACAAATTAACTTCAGTAGCCCGGGAAGACTTATACTTTTACAGGAATTACATAATTCTATATGCTTAGCATAATAGCTATTACCTTATGATAGTTAATAATGTTATCTGAAGTAACAATTTTCAGGTGAGGCAAAATTTTCACCCTCAAAGCCACACCTGACATATATCTATTCTGACTTTGCTGCTTATAGCTATAACTTCACTTAAGGAGATGGTACAATTAATGGGTAAGTGCTACGCTGTTATTTTGGGGGAAGAGAACTAGCAAGAAAATAGAGGATTTGTATAATTAATTTCATTTGACAAGCTACTAGCATATTACTATTTTTATAAAGAGGAGAAATAAAAATATAAATCATACTGGAACTCTACATTCAGTGAAATCCTTCACATCATCATTACACAGCTTACTTCCCGGTGGCTTGAGATCATCTCACTCTGTATCCATTTTTATCATTTTGTAAGAGCAAGCTTTGAGAAGGTCCAATTTCAGAAAACAGCCCAAAATGGAAATCTGGATTTTCGATGGGTAGGCAGAAACATAAGTGTTTAATTCGGTTCCCAGTTCTAGCATTTTAAGACTGCATTTTGAATGCCCAGCTTTATAACACGTGGGCGGGGGACGAGGGTTGGGGGAGGTTATCTCTGGGAAGGGTACAATGAGAATTAATAATCTAATGTGTACAAAGTATATAAATGGTATTAATTGCCATTGATTGAGCTGGCAGGTACATATTTTACACACATATAAAAAACACATATATATATATGGCAAATATATATATTTCTGCCTCTGGCATACTGCCTTTCATTTCTTTCTTATGTTCTTGAGGACCTCTCTCCCTCATCCTTACCCAATTAATTTTGTTATTACATTGAAGATCCGCTTGCATGAGATTTATTTTTTTAATGACTTAGAAGATTAATTTGGAAGAAGAGAGTAAATTACTTTTCCTGTTGAGTAGGTAGAAAATGAGGTCGGCAGTGGAGTCTTAGCTGGCTCAGTTCTGTGCCCTGTGAACTCAGGGCTCACTATCTGGCTCACTGCCCTGGAGAAGCAGGAGGGCGCATCAGCATTATCTCAGCTCCGGAGCATCGGCTCAGCCAAAGTGAGACAGCAGCTTGAAGCTCTGCCTGCCTTTTCCATTGCAGTGGCCTCCTCTCCTCAGGCACTCAGTTACTTAAACTACAGAATTGGTAGTGACTTTTCGATTCTAGAAAGCTATTTGAAGGTAGTCTTATGAGAGGGAAGACCTGTGATGCTCCTGGGGAATCTTTATAAAGTCCGTTGAGATTTTACAATCAACACGCTCAGACATAGCCCCAGAGCATTTTTCAGAGAAGTAATAGAAGAGATGGAATCTAGAGAGGGTTTGTTGCTCTCCTTGAAATTTCTGCTTTTGATCATTGCTAAACCAGGTCTGGAAATCCTCTTATGGCATAGCATTTGTTGATAAAATTGATGATAATATCAATGACTACACTGACGTTAATGTTGGTAATAATACTGCCTATAACTAGGGCAACACTAGAGCCCACAGCAGTGTCTTAGTCAGCTCAGGCTGCCATAAAAAAGTATCATAGACTGGATGGTATAAACAACAGACATTTATTTCTCACAGTTCTGGAGAATGAGATGCCCAAGCCCCAAGATCAGGGTACTATCATGGTCAGTTTCTGATGAGGACCTTCTTCCAAGTTGCAGCTTGTTTGCTTCTCATTGTATCCTCATAGAGCTGAGCGAACTCTCTAGCCTCTTCTTATAAAGGCACTAATACCATTCGTGAGGACTCACTCTCATGACTTAATTACCTCCCAAAGACCCCACCTCCAAAACCATCACATTGTGATTAAGATTTCAACATACGGATTTGCGGGGAGGGGCAAAAACATTCAGTCTATTGCAAGCAGAAAAAACAACAAGTCTTGCAAAGTCCCAAATGGTACTTCATAAAGACACGCTGCGCGCGCGCGCACACACACACACACACACACACACACACACACACACACACACACGTTGTAATAAGTGATTGAGTTCATGGAAATAGGGATGGGAATTCATAACGGTGTCTTGCAATCAACAACTGTAATGACTGAAATGTGTGCATCTGCAGGTGTTGTAATGATACAATCTTGAACAAGACATCTTTAATATTCCTCTCAGGTTGGCTAAACTTTAGACAGGTTTCTTCTTGACTATAGGCCCAGACTTCTTATTTTTTAGAACACTTATTTTAGAAAGTTTGCAATTGTAAATCTCTTCTCTGCCCCTTTGATAGGTAAATCTTCTCCCAGCCTCTTGTCAATTTTACAACCAAGAACATATCTTTCTCAAAGAACTGGAAACTATCTCAGAAATGTAAACATCCAAGAATATAGTGCCTTTCTACCCCTGTCTCCATTCTCTGCCAGAGGGTAAGAGTCTAACTTTGATGAACGCCAATTAGCAAACACAGATGGCCTAATCATGGAAAAAACATTTGCAAACTCAGAATAACTCAATGTGTTCAACACATTCATTGATCAATATAACCCCGAATATTCTCCAGTTCTTTTCCACGAGTTCACCCCAGCACTTAAAAACCTTCCTGCCTTTTACTTCAGTGAAGTTAAGTTTAGTTATTTTCTCTCCCTTATTGTAATAGCTTGAATAAAATCTCCTTCGTGTGTTTAACTTTTTTCTATTGCAATTTTGGTTTGAAATTCTAGATGTTCTGAAATTAAAGCAACAAAGTCCATGGTGACAGAAAAACTTGGAAAAGGCAAAGAAGACTGAGGAAGCTTTAAAGAGATTACGGACGGAGAACGTGGCATTATATATTTACAACACTGAAAGGTGGCTGCTGTCATGTTTCAAACGTGGTCAAATTCACTATCCAGAATATAAGAACTCATAGAAAATATAAAACTGCTTTTCAGTTGTGGGTAATATTAATATGTTGCTCCATTTCCTCAAAGTTTCTCAGAAAATACCGCATAATAAAAGATGGTTTCAAAAAGAGAATTACTAAAGACTTAAAAATACAGAAAAGAACCCAGGTCTCCCTTCTTTGTGATAGAGCATTTTTTATAGAAATTACCACTGTCAGAAAGCGGCTGATATAAAAATATCACTTTGGAACAGGGGAATATAGATATTACAGGACATAGAATTTTAAAAAAAATGTGTAGTAGATGTAAGATAATAAACTTCTTAGGATCACATTAAGGTATTATTTGAAAAAGAGTTTCTAAATAGCTGTTTTCCTTGAGTATAGTGATTAGGTTTATTCTATTATGCATATTATGGCATAAAATATCTAACGATGTTTTCCTTTTTATTTTTAACGAGCCATTATTAGCCAACTGCTGATTCACATAGAACTAGATTTTGTGGGAAACAAATGAAAAAGTTGCAATTCTCCTCCTTAAGATACACAGTTTAGTGATGGAAGGAAATATATAAACAAATAAGTTAATGGCATATAGGAAACGGTCCAGGAGCCTATAGGAGAAATTTGGATTCTAATGTCTATCATGCCCTACCTGCTACTCCTGAAACTAACCCACCCACCAACACCGATGTTCAGAAAGCCATTGCAAGTAGCTTCATACATTCGTTCATTAAGAAAACATTTATTGAGCACCTATTATATGTCAGCATTGTTCGAGGTGTTTGGCATATAGTAGAGACCAAAGAAGACAAAGTCCTTTGTTGTTTAGTGTGGTGGACAAATGACAGGTGAATATAAAATAGATTTACAGTATATGCTATGAAGAAAAATACCACAGGAAAAAGGTGATGCATGATGTGGGAAAAGGTGCAATTTTAGATGGGGTGGTCAGGGCAGGCCTCTCTGATAAGGGACCACTCAAACATGGAGCTGAAGGAAGTGAGGAAACACGGGGGGCAAAAACTGGAGGGAGAATGCAAGGATTGAGCCAGGAAGAGTCTAGCATTTTGTCTAGCAGCAAAGAGTCTAGCAGCAAAAAGGCCAAATGAAATTGGGAGCAGCGATCCAGGGAGCAAAGGGGGAGAAGTAGGAAGGAGGGTCAGAGCAGTAAATAGTCAGGAGCCAGCTCATGTAGGGCAACATAAGAGTTTTCTTATGTTGGAGGCAACATAAGAGTTTTGGATTTTATTCTAAGTGTGATGACGAGCCTTGGAGAATTGAAAGTGGTGTGCTCTGAACCAATTAATATATTCAAAGGATGAGTGTGGCTGAAGAGGGTGACAGAGGACTCTGGAGGAAGATGCTGAAATGATCAGGTAATAGGTGATGGTGGCTCAGATTAGCATTTCACTACTGACATTTGGGGCTGGACAAGTCTTTGTTGTAGGAGGCTGTCCCGTTCATTGTAGGATGTTTGGCGGCATCACTGGCCTCTACTCAAAAATGCCACTAGCTTCCCACAGTTATGACAGCAAAAAATATCTCCGAACACTGCGAGATACCGCTTAGAAATCTAAATCACTGCCAGTTGAGAACCATTGACTTAGACTGAGATTGCAATGGTAGAATTTGGTGAGAAGCTTAAAGACAGAGCTAACTGTAGTTGTCAGTCATTTGAGTGTGTAGTACGATAGAGAGGAGTCAAGGATGACTCCAAGGTCCCTTAGGTGAGGATGCTCTTTGCGGCTGAGAAAAAGACTGAAGGAGCTGGTAGCTGGAGGCTGTCTGCTGATAGCCAGGCAGCAAGTTCTTCCTTGAAGGGGAATCTGGGTGCACATCCTCATGTCCATCTCAACACTGCCTTCAGGACTCAGCCCAGCTACCTCCTGTAGTCCGTATCTGTCTTGCACTTCCAGCTCTGTGGCTCCTATCACTACCTCCCTCATCTTTTCCCTTCTATGACTTATTTATGTAGTTGTATATATGGTATATGGCAAAGCAAATTAGACTTCAAAAATTTGCATTTCATGCCCATTCTCAGACATTAACTTTTGATATGTTCCCTTTGGTCTACAGCACAAAGTCCAAAAGCAAGAAATGTTTTGTATCTGCTTTCCTTACTCTAAGTCATCAGCTCACACACAAGGGGACAAAATCAGATACAACTTGAGATTGTACAGAGAAGAAGAAACACAATGTGGATTTTACCAGGTCAAGGATTAATATTTTCAGGCACTTTATTCAATAGAGTGAAAAGTATAAGTCTAGATAAGAGTATGCATGACATACTCGATTGGGAGTTGTGATTAATAAGGGGCCTTTAGAGCCTTTGATTTGTGATCGTAAATGGCGGAGGATTAGTCTAGCATAGCGTTGGCTTGTGAGTGGCCTTGGATCTTGTGCTAAAGAGCTTAAACTATACAGAATAAGGGAATGGGTCTGCAACTAGGAACTAAACTTCTTTCCACATTTTAGAGAGGGAACTCCTACGGAAGTGCAGAGAGTTTGTTGAGAGAAAAATAATGCATTGGTAGTTTACATTTTTTGTGTTTTTTTCACCAGGCGAGAAATGAGGGATAAATAATGCTGTATAATGCAAATGTCACATGATGGGGTCTTGTCTGACCTCCCCAAATGCATCCCCTTCTAGCCCTTCTTTTTCCATCTCTGGCCCCTGTTAAAACAAATGCCGATAAAAGTTCAGTGAAGCATAAAGCAAAATGGCACACATTGGATGGACAGCCACTTCGTGTTCAATTGCTTGCAGCCAAATCTGAAAACGTCAATTGTAGTTTTTAGATGTCAAAATATTTTATTGTTACAGAAGGCAGGAAAATATAAATATGCATTTTAGCTGTAGCTTTTAAATATTACAATGCAATTATGGAGCAGCATGTTTAATATTTTTTTCACTTGAGTTCACATGTGCTGTTTTTGACTCCCTCCTAGCCCATTATGTAGGAGTAATAATAAGTTCAATAATATTTAAATTTTATTAAATACTTAATATGTGCCAAATATGTATATTGTTTCAGTTAATTGTGACAACAACATTATGAAGTTTTATTTTTATCTCCATTTCAGATGGAGACATTAATACTCAGAAGGGTGAACTCTCTTTTCAAGGCCACATAGCAGATGAGTAGCAGACCGAGATTCAGACCCACATCTATCATATCCAGAAATGCTAGCTCTTAGTCATCTTGTTGCTTTGCTTTCCATATCAGCTGCACAATTTGTTCACCTAGAGATGAGGCTCTGAAAAAACAATGGAAAGGAGGAAGGACTTCTTTCTGCTAGAGGAAAAGAGTTATTTGAGGAAGAGGTAGTATTCAGCAACGTCGGAGGTCACCTTGATTAACTGCACTAATACTGATACCATTTACAGAGAAAGGACATACAGAACAGTTGGGTGTGTTGGGTATGTGTTTATACAGCTAAAGCTGGTTTTTGTTGAACACTTTGATTTTGTGCATCTAAATAGCATAGCTTTTAAGAATATATTTAACATTGTGGTCTTTACTGAAAAGAATAAAGTTTGAAAATATTTAGGGAGCAATATCCCTGCAGTACAGAGTCTGATTTCTATGGACAATGACATTTTTCAAGAAGTTAGTTTTTGAGCTATGTTCATCCAAACTGAAATTATTTTGTAAAGGTTTCATGTTCTCACTAAAGTGTCCATATTTCTCCCTAAAGCACCAGATAGTTATTCTCTTTCTTGATTGATGTCTTGCCTTTATCAGCCAGACTAAGTGGGATACAAGATGGATTGGAGCAGAGTTCATTCTCTAACTAGTTGGAGCTCTGTGACATATAACCTTCAGTGCTAAACATTGTTCCAAATTCCGCGAGTTTACTCACTTTGAAAAAACATGCTGTTAACATTTACATGAAACGTCTTTGAACATGCATCAAAATATTTTAATAATTTTAAAATAAAATCCAAACACCTGTGTATGTAAAGTCAGCCACCTGACAAGTCTGTTGATATTTGCATGTCTGTCCCTTAGCCCCTGACAGTGGCTGCTCAAAAATTAAGAGCAACTTCATTGCTCTTAATTCGTACACCCTTCCTTCATTTCATCTTTTAGCTGTTGTCGTTTTGCAGTCAGTCTTGAGCAAGACCCATGGATGAGACTTAGATTCTAGGTTCCCTTAGACATCATCTTCTACCCTTCTCTGTGAAGACTACACTGACAATTGAAAGCTGTAACTGCTGGGGATCACACTGCAGTGCCACTGAGCGTCACAATGTTAGACACAGAATGACAGTTTGAATATTGATAGAACAGTTCTGGAGAACACTGACCCAGGCAGGAGATGGATGCAGAGTTGTACTCCTGCTAGCCCTGAAGGACACAGATGGAGATACATAAAAAGTCCACTGAAGCTCAGGACCCTGGGACACATTGACCTTATGCCCTAAGGTCAGCTGGCACTTCTTTGGAAGGGCCAGCCTTTGGTGATATTAATTTTCCCCCAAATACAGTGCTTTATTCCTCCTATTTTAATTCCCATGCAGCACAGATATATCTGGGTTTCCTGGAATACCCATAAGTCAGACAAGCAATAATTTTCAAAGTGTCCAATTAATGTTATAAGCATAAGCCAAACAAAAGTTCCCAGTTGCCGCCTCTAGTGCCTCGTCCTCTGTCTTGGGAGTGTGGCTAGGGGAAATAATGAACCATCTCACCACCCCTCCATGACCTCCAACCTGGGGAAACTCGTCATCTAGAGAAGTGGCCCTCAAACTTTTTTGGCATCAGGGACCAGTTTCCTGGATGACAATTTTTCCGCTGACCTGGGTTGGGGGTGGTTTCGATATGATTCAAGTACATTACATTTATTGGACACTTTATTTCTATTATTATTACTTTGTAATATCTAATGAAATAACTATACAACTCACGGTAATGCAGAATCCGATGCTGCTGATGATCTGACAGGAGACAGAGCTCAGGTGTGATGCGAGCGACGGGGAGTGGCTGCAAATACAGAGGAAGCTTCACTCAATTGCCCACCACTCACCTCTGGCTGTGAAACCCGGTTCCTAATAGGCCACAGACAGGTACTGATCTGCACCCTGGGAGTTGGAGACCAGACTCAGAGTGCCCAGCCTCATTACTACAATGTTCTCTATTTTCTTCTGTCCCTTTCAATTCCTTCAGCTATATTTGTATGTCTAGATCCAAATGCTCATCTCTCTTTTAGTTAACCAGTTTCCCTTAAAGCTTACTTCCCCCGTAGATCCCATGGGTTACCGTTTCCAGGAGGTTGACTTGGCCACGCTATTAGCATTTGCAACCACCCTCCACCTTTCTGCTTCTACTTGCCCAGCTCTATTTTCCACAGAAATTGCCATTTCCTAAGTCACTATATAATTAAACTATTTACTGTGTTTATATTCCATTGTCTGTCTTTCCCAATAGAGTCTAATGACAGAGATTTTTGCCTGTTTTGTTTACTGATGCATCCTACCTGGAACGTAGATATGCAAAAACTGAACAGTGAATGAATTCTTCACTTTAGTGTGGATAATACCTGGAATCCCACTGGGCATCCTCTTCTGCCTGTGGGTCGGGGGATCATTGGTGTTGCTATCCTGCTGGACTGCCTGGTCTGGAGCTCAGCACACTGACCAAGGATCTCAGGATGTCTCTTTGTTTTTTAAGAAATTAATCTAGGCTATCTTCAAGGAGCAAAAATCATACTTTCTGAATGTTAGCCTCCATTCAGCCGAAGACTGGGAGATTTGAAGGATGCTTATGGCACATTCAAGAATCCGTTGTTAAACTGGGAACAGTTGTGCATGTCTGTAGTCCCAGCTACTCCAAAGGAATCACTTGAGGCTAGAAGTTCTAGACCAGCCTGGGCAACATAGGGAGACCTTGTTTCTAAAAAGAATCTGTTGTAACCCACTTCTCTGATAAGATTTTGTTATTTTGAAAAATAATGGAATTTTCTACTTGGTATGGTCAACTTTCTAAAATTTTGACTTAATTTCATTAAGAAATTTGACATATTTCAATGTGTTAAATCCCCCAAAACAATTGTAAAGATTTCAGGTCCATAGAACAAATTTATGAATCACCTACTATATTCAAGGCACTGTATCATTTGCTGGGGTTACAAGATAAATAGGACACAAATTGTATGTGGTATTAGTCAATGGCTGAGCAAGTCAGGTATAAATATACCTACACATACACTCAGGTGGAAAAATATATTTATATACGCAAGTACATATGTATGTGTGTGTGTGCATGTAATATAATAAAAATATTGTTTAGGTTACCTTCTTTACTCAAATATTATTCTTGGGCAATAACTTCAGGTGTTTTTGAGTTTATAAACATAATCTCATGGGTCAGCCAGTTTTCTTACAAAGTAAAATAATTTGGGAATTGCACTATTAATTGTTTCCAGTAAAATCTTTGTTTTGAGAAGTATATTTTAGTGTTTGCTGAAGTTACTTTAATATGGTGTTATCTTCACTTCAAATGACATCTTTGAAGTTTAGTCACAGAAAGAATTTTCTTTTCAAAACAAAATTACAAGATTCCCTTACCAGGGCATTAGTAGCTAATGTCATCAGTGGGCTGGGTTCATGATTCCCTGTGTGTGAAATGCTATATTTCACCAGGGATTTTATTAATTCCTAATATGTTGTTTTTGAGTTTCCTCCTCTTCTGTGTTGTTGATGAAGTCTGCCTTAGCTCTTTCCTACTCCCAGCCATGCAATTTTATATAATTATAGACACTGCCTAAGCCTCTATTACCATGACATGAAATCTCAAGCTTGAAGACAAGATGCATTTATATTGGCAAGTTAACATTATTATTGGAAGCAAAAGCAGTTCTAATGTGATTCTCTTATCTACAAGGAAATAACTCCTTCCCCTTTTCATTCTACTTCATGCTCTGAGCTAGGATTATTCTTGTTCTTTTCTGTCTTATAGAGATGCTGCACAATTTTGTAAGATTGTTTAGCCATTGTGAGAGAAACAAACATGAAAAACACTGTGAAGTTCTTTTGAGGTTTTATTTTCCACACTCTCTGCTATGTCGATTGCTTAAAAAGGCACATTTTCTCTCTTTGGCTCCAAGTTTTCCAGGACATAATGATTCTATGTGGAACGCAATGAGGAGAGAGAAGAAGGACTTTCCTTCCCATGCCCAACTCACCCATTGCTGTAGTTGGCAAGTCCTTTGGCATGAGGCTCTAGTGAGAGTGGAGAAGAGACACAACCCACGGCCTCACCAGTGGGGTAGACTCCACATCCAACAGGGGAAGGAGCTTCCAAGTGTCACGGCTCTTGTGACCTTGAGACCTAAGCCTGCTGCCTCAGGAATAACACAGAAAGCCGCTGGGCCCTTGGGGTTTAGCGTGAAAACTCAGGACATGAGATTTTGGGTCCTGGGCCAGGTATTTTAAAAAGCACGCAATCTTCAGCACAGTCATATACAGTAGACACTATTATTTGTATGTGGTAGGTATATTCTATATGTGGTAGGAGGTACTAGTGACTTGTAAAAATTAAAAAAAATCAAAAAGAAAACACAAACAAAAAGCTTGCCCCAAACCACACAGGTGTTAAATGGCAGAGTTAGAATTCAATCAACCTAACCTCAGGCCTCTTGCTCTTTTCTGATTCTTTGCAGCATTTGTGGGCCTCGCGTACTATAGAACACCCCGGCCTCTCTGAGTGTTGCCGGATAGACTGCCTTTCTATTTGATTAGAGGTAACATTTTTGAACAAATATAATGCTCATGTCATTAAACTCTATACTGCAAGGGAGACAGACACGGGTCATATTGCCTTAAGGAGCTTAGAATTTAAGAGAGACGTTAAAAATGAATGCATAAATAATAAGAATACCAGGAAGCACGTGATAAATTGTCACACAGAGGAATGAGAACCAAGGAAGTCTTCGTGAAAGAAGTGACATTTGATCTGGATCAGGAAAATATAGAAACAATTTTGATAGAAAGAAACGGGGGTCTTAGGATTCCTCTGGAAGAGGGAAAATTATGAACCAAGATACGCAGCTAGAAAACTTCCGGATATAGTCTAGGGGTGGTGATTGGTTTATTTTAGCTGGAACTTAGGGCAAGCAAGAGAAAAGACTAAATATTATTGCCAAATTTTAATGTCACATTAAGAACCTGGTAGCTTATTCTCTAGGCAAAGCTAAACTGGTGAAAAGTTTTAAACAAGGAGAGTCATGTATCAGGAATGATGCTTTTGGAATATAATATTGACAGGAAGAAACAGCCACTGCTCAAGATGGCTTTGAGATGTATTTGTGGGGAGCTGGGCTTCCATCAAATTAAGAAGGCAACGGGGACTTTCAGAGAATATGCTGAGGCCAGGGTTAGGGTCGGTGATTGGTCTAGAGTTTCAGGGGCAAGTTGGAAGAAAAGGCTTCAGGAGATGGAGAGGGGATGGGGTCAGAAAAGGCAACCTATGAAGCTAGGTGAGGATTAACATCCAGGGAAAGGAGAATGACCTTGGAGCCATGAGTCTCTTGAGGTGATGGAGATGAACAGGCACAGAGCACACCATTAGATTCATCCAGTTGGTCCAAGGCACAGCGTGGTGGAGGCTCTGTGAGAGTTAAAGAGAGGGAGGCATGTGGACGCAACGTGGCGGAAGTAGCGGGAGTTCTGGCCTCCCACTGCAGTCCGGCACAAGCGTGCCCTTTGTGCTCTTGGATTTAACTCCAGGACAGTCTGCAAGACTGCCCATCCTCTGAGACCATCTCCTGACTCCTTCCTAGTGCTTTACACATTCTAAGGTTTTAACAAATACTGTTGAGTGAGTTAAAAGAACCAAGGATAAGGATGATATGAGTAAAATTCAAGCCAATTCCAGGAATTAATCACAAAGGATATATAGTTCTATTGGGATCTTAACCAATAGTCTGATTTTTCAGAAAGACAATGGGGAAAAGGTGATCATATTATTTATTTTTCAAAGTATGAAAAGAGAAGGCAGAAGTGAATTTTATACAAAAGAACTATAGAGCAGAGGTTTCAGGTTTTTATAACCAAGATGTAGTTTTGTGAGATGCACATTTTTTTTTTTTGCTGGGGAAATGTATCTTTTGGTTCTTTTGTCTGTTTTTTGACTCACCAAAACAAAGTGAAAAACAGCAGCACTAGAAGAAAGAACTCCTATCCCCATGAGCATAAGCTCTGGAAGGAGGAAGAGTCATGGATGAGGAAGGGCAAATTTTGGCAATGAATGGATGTCTACACCTCTTAACACCTCATGACAACTGATTAAGATGAATGTCTCTTCATGATTATAATTTTTCCAGATGAAAGAAGAGCTTCCTTTACCATTATATATCTTCTTAGAAGCTAGAAGGTTTCCTGCAATTTTTTCCCCAGGGTTTTAGCTATCTTTGCAATGAATTTCTAACAGCAGAGCATCTGTGAACAGAAAGTTTCTCTCAATGTTCTCCTGAGTGAGGGAGAAAATGGTTATATTCAGAGACTGGATCTGTTCTCAATTAAGAGCAATGGATTTTAAAGGGTTTGAGAAATGTTTGGGGCTTAAGTAACTCAGTTTGCATTTCACCTCCCTTATTCCTAACTCCTCAGGAACTTTTGCCAAAGTGGTCAATTAACTTGTCATGGCCACAGCTGGTTAGTGTCAGTTATAGTTGTACCCATTTCAGAACGTACCTCCACGAGCTGAAGGCCTTACAGATGTAGTAGTGGTGTGGGCAGGTGTTGTCACTGAGGTGCAGAGGAGGGGCAAGTTTAGAGTCAGACCTGTCACCAAGCAGAATGTGTAATTCCAAACTTCTCTTTCTTCACTTCTTTAATCTTTAATTCTCTCTACTTTTTAAATCTTCAAGGAGAGCCATTTCTCCTCATATTTGTGTCAGCCACTCCTAGGGAAAAAAAGGGGGAGAAAATGGAATGGTAATACACCAAGGAAAATTATTATTTATACGTTGATTTGTGATTTGTACATTTTACAACTTTTTTCTATTTCAGGAAGCAAGAAGTATGGTTGAAAGGTGATTTTAAATATGTTACATAACATTCATCATGTATGTAATGAAATTTTTTATAGCCTTAAGTTCACTAAGGGTGTTTTGCTATAAAGTGAATTGATTCTGAGATAAAATACAGAAAACTTCCCCCAAAACAGCTAACAGAATTAAAGGACATTTTTGTTTTTATGTTTTTAATGGAAAAAAGACACTTTGTAATTGATTTTATTTTTTTCTTTTTAAAACTTGTTTTTGAAACAAATATGCAAAAATGAAATTGGTGACATATATTTGCCCTGAAATAACTCATTGGAATTGGAGTAGTCACTTAAACACTAATGAATACTGACACTGTATGATTTAGAGAGGCTATTGTTTTCCTATATTTGATTATTATATTTACTATGAAAAGTCATTCTGAGGATAATTGAGTCCCTCCAAATTATATATATGTGTGTGTATAAATATACATGTGTATGTGTATATATAAATGTGTTTGCATATGTACATATACTAACATATATGTACATGTGTATACATGTGTGTATGCATACATGTGTATATATAGAAATATATATGTATGTTCACATATGCATATATAGACTACTATGTATATTCAAATATTTAAGAGCTATTTAAAAACCTTGCCATTGTTTTTCTAGTACTAATGTCATTTCCCTAATAGCTTTTACTTAAATGTATAAAGAGAAATTTGACCTGGAACGGTGGAGCCATCTGGGTTCTACTCTCAACTGCTCAGCGACCTTGGAAAAGGAAAGAAATACCAATATACCTCAGATTCTTCATTTCTTTAAAATTATTAATTTAAACTACTAATATAAATTGTTTCTCAGAAGGTAATTAATATTGCCTGCCTTTATAAGAATAATTGGGGAAGGTGATGCATAAGCAAAAAGGGGTTTCTGAGGAAAGAGGCTGTTTTTTCGTGCTCCCTGAAGCTGTCTGTGTCAGGGCTGAGGCTGCACCAGGCACATGCACGTGATACTCGAAGTCTGACCTGGGGGGCACACTTTCACCACTTTCTCCAGCTCTCGGAGACCTTTAGACCCCTGATTTATTTTCATTACTCCTCCAGGAGATTCAGTGTGAGTTTGGCCTGCTGAACACTAGAACTTTCCAAGTCTCCCTCTCCAGGTTTTCCTTAAGATGTGTAAATGGCCCTGTAGCTCCTTTCAATCATTTCCTAGGCGTCCATGGGGGGGCTGTAGCAGGAGGAATGTGGCACATAAGAGTTATGGGGGCAGACTGCAAGTTGCGATGATGCCTGTTCTTTGAGTTTATCAGTGCCTGCATCGTATCCAACACTGTCCCAGGTATCTCGTGAGATAATGGAGAGTGTTCGGACACGAGTTGTTCTTCATGAACTTTCCATCTATTTGGAACAGTAAGATTAGCCAATAAGACATAATAAAATATTAATTTTTAACTGTATATGTATGAAAAGGGGATGGCAGTTCTTGTACTAGACTCTTTCATGTATCATCCATCAATTAACACTCACCAATCGCGTGAGGAAGGAATCATTTCACAGATGCTGAGACTGACTTTAGAGGTGTCAGGTGACTTTCCTGACCTTAGACAGGCAGTAAACGGAAAAGCAGGGGCAGCCCACCAGTCTATACGACTCCAGACTTATTCTCTTTCCACTAGAAATAAAATTACTGGTACAAGTTCAGGAGCAAAAAAGGATTTATGTTTCAGGGGTGATACTAATGAATTTCTGAGGATGTTTCTCACAACGCAAGAATCCCATCAAATGGCAAGGTGTTTCTGTCCAAGGTACTTAATTTTCAAAATAATGGAAAAATTGATATAGTCTTGTGAATCTCTAATATCAATAAGCAGTTCTTCAGGTCCTGTGTCAATCAACTCCTTGCCCGTAATCTTGCTTATAGTGTCACTTTCCTAGTTACACGAAAACCCAGGGAAGTTTTCCACATCTGTAAACTAAGGATAATTATACTTGGATTGTTGTTAATATTAATGGTACTTTATGTGTAAAACATTTCATGCCTTACAACAAATAGTAGCTCTTATTCTGAGAAATCACTTCCTACAAATATTTCAGTCTACTGGTCACATACTAAGTGTTAATAGATACAGAAATACATCACTCGTACATTTTACTCTCTGACAGGTTAACTGCTCCAGGTGCAGCAATATAGTGTTTTCCGAGGCCAGGAGTGCCCTGCATCTCCTGCTGCCCATAGGCATTACATACAGATTTTTCTTCACTATGTACATTTTCAGCTTTAGAGCAGGACATTATCTGTGTTGTGTTCTTTCTTCACAGTCTTGCATTTGAATAATTTGTACTGTTGAGGCAGTTTATTGCCATTCTGATTATTTCATAGTTAGGGCTTGCTGTCAAGCTTCAGGAATTACATTTTTTATTATAACTTCCTGGTAAAGCAACTACATTCTTATAGTTACTCTAACTGAAATACAATAATTAACTGCTTAATTATGGTTTGTGAAGACATCACACTTCTTTAAGAAATAGGAATAGCCTTAAAACACTGAAATAAGAAGAAATGTGGAACAGTTACAGAGAATTATATAGAAAAGCAAACACATTTAAATGCATTACTACTACAAATTATTTATTTTTTATTTCAAAATATTAAGGGGGTACAAATATTTTAGGTTACATGGATCCCTTTTGTAATGCTCGAGTCCCAGCTATAGGTGTGCCCGTCACCCAAATAGTGTTCATTGTACCAAATAGGTAGGTTTTTGCCCCTCCCTTCTTTCCCCCTTCCCTGGTTGATTTCCATGGAGTTTTAACTTCCCTCTGTGCACATCATAAAAAGACCTGCCCTCAAAGGTTTATCCCAGCACAATTCACAATTGCAAAGATGTGGAATCAACCCATGTGCCCATCAATTCATGGATGATTAATAAAATGTGGTGTATGTATACCATGGAGTACTACTCAGCCATAAAAATAGATGAATTAATACCCTTTGCAACAATCTGGATGGAAATGGAAACCATTCTCCTAAGTGAGGTATCTCAAGAAGGGAGAAACAAATTATACTTTAATGACTTGCTGCTTCATATAATTGAATTTTCTCCATTTTTCCAGGTTTGAAAACTTCAGAGCACCTTCATATTTCATATTTCTGGTCAAATCCTTCTATATGTCTGAGTAATATTTTAGTTTAGCAGATCCTTCCACATATGGAGAAAAACATGGAAATTTCCTAACTATACGTTATTCACAGAAAGGTTTTCCTTTTTTCTTCAAATTTCTTGTTAACGAGTCCTTGTTCTGTTCTTGCCAAACCATAGAGCAAAAAGAGAAAAAATAATCCTACCAGATAAGGTCAATTTTTCTCTGTACCAATGACCCATGGTTGATTTTCTTCTCTATTATTTGCCTCTCTTTTATCTTTATCTTTTCTTTTGTTTCTACTTTCTTCTTCTCAGAAAGAGATGATTTGTCCCTCACAAATAAAGAACTTTGAGCCCATCTGAACCAAACCTTTGGGGTACTAATTAACATAAACCATTCAAATACTTCTGTTCTAAAAGGACTATTAGTTTTTTTCTCCCAAACCATTAACTGTAAAACTTCATTTGAATAGAGTGTAACAAAAGTAATAATCTTTAAATTATATAAATATTTTTTCCTTAAATTACCAGAGTAAATAACACTGATCTCAAGTGAAGAATTCCAATGAAGCTCGTCTTTGGCTTAAACAACAACATTTTTTGGATCAGGCAGAAGATGCGTCACCCCCGGAGAATAAGAATCTAAAGGCAAATGAGGAAAGATCACTAGTAGGGGATTATTTAGTGCACATTATTTAGCCTAAGTAATGTGAAACTCTATTTATGATTTCCTTTAATAAGTAGAATTATAA